>OX439128.1:22257596-22400096 GCA_949318235.1 Ecdyonurus torrentis | reverse complement strand
ATAAATATATCTCAACACAAAGAAAAGCGGGCCACCTAAACACCGGGAATGTATTTTCAAATATTGCACACAATATTACCAACTTGGCTGCTTTTGACGAGCTTTGCATTTAAATTGACTAATATTGACACTCCATATTTTATTTATTTTAAAATATTGTAAATGTAAATAAAGCGTATAAGTTTGACGGTAAGTAAGTTTTAGAATAATAAAGTTTTTTTTATGTAAATGTAAAAAAAAAATAAAAAAATAAAAAAATAAATAAAAAAAAAAACTTCTGTATTTTTATGAGAACTATCTATATAATATATCCTATGGTTAGTGCCGCAGAAAACAACAAAAATACCTATAAGTTTTTATTGAATGGTGCTTATTTTCCAAACGACTGAATTCTACAATAAGGTAATAATTAATTCAGATAAATATAATTCAGTTGCCTTAATATATAATCAAGCCAACTTGGGAGATTTTGAACAGTAACATTTCTGAGGATATATAAAATAAAAATAACTTAGATTGTTCCTCAAAAATTGAAGTTTTAAAAGCTTGTATTTATAAAACAAAGCTTTAGTTTAAATTATTACACTTATTATTAAATCTTTTTAACTGGAAGTTAAAAAGTATTAAAATGTGTATCTATGTTTCATTTAAGCAAAGTAAAAGCTTATATATCAAGTAAATTAATATACAAATGCTTAATGTGTGAGTGTGTGTGTATTGTATAAAGCATTATGTTAGTCGATATTCTTACCTTGAAGATGTTATAGTAAAGGAAGACCATGATGATACACGGGATGTAGAAAGAACTGAGAGAAGAGTAGATAATGAAGTCAGAGTTATAGAAGAGGCACAGGTCGGGTAGACGGTCAGGGGTGTTGTTTAGACCGAGGACTATGGGACTGCCAATAGCCGCAGAAATCACCCACACGAGGGCAATCGTCAACCATACACGACGATTATTCTTGTGCTTTGCATATTTGATGGGTTGTGTCACAGCAATGTACCTGTAAGCAAAATAGAAGACCATCATATTAATGATCATTGTTTTGTTGAGATATAAGACAATCATATTAATGTTCATTGTTTGTTAAGATATATTACACCTATTTAGAAAGGATTCAGTTGTATTGTAGTGACATATACTATTTTTAGATATAAACTTATTAAGGTGATATTGTGTTGACATAACACATAATTTAGACGAGAATTTTAATTTTTGCATGTTTCTGACGTCAGAAACATAAATAGTCACTCAAATTACATACTTTACAGTGATTTCACACTCTCTCGTTGGGCTACATTAACATTTTGATAAAACAAATCATCAGTTTTGAAGATCCCATTTCGTGTGTATTCATTAAAAAGCACATTGTTGGCTTTAACACTTAAAATTACTTAGTTAAATAAATTTATATTATTATTTAAAAAATATTATAATAAATTTACTCGGATATTCATTACACAAATATATTGTATACATACATATAAAATATTTTCTTTTTATTATTTGACAGTTTGTTAAGACTCATATACAATGACGAGTAAAATTTACTTTATGCTGAGTTACTCTATCCAAGTATTTCAATTTTATGTATTTCATTTTATATCCTATATTTATGACTTGAACAATAGAATAATAAGAAGATTCATTCTTTGCAAGTTTTATGCTTTTTACAATGTGATTCTATTGTTTTATTTTATGTTTTCAAACATGGTCGTACACACTTTTGTATGACAAAACGAACGTCCGGAGGGTTGCATACCTTTCAGGATATTTTTCATTTCAATTGAAGATCTGATTAAAAACATAAAACAAATTCAATTACGATGTGTTATATATTTTTTATTTAAGACAAAACTTTATAGCTATTTGATTGTTTTTCTTTTCTTTCTTTATTTTTATATTACGTATTACAATGTAAATTAAATAAGATTGAATCTCATATATATATATATATATATATATATATATATATATATATATATATATATATATATATATATATATATATATATATATATATATATATATATATATATATATATATATATATATATATATATATATATATATATATATATATATATATATTAAAAAAAAAAGTAGCTATATCATTAATAAGTCACTCAAAAAGACGTAAGTATAAATCATATAATCAGAAAAGGCAATTTAAATGCTATTAAGATTATATGATCTCATTATTTTCAAGTTTATAATCTATTCCTTTTTGAAATTATATTGAATGAGGTGCCATTGTCTTTTGTTCTTTAGATCAATAATTAGGTTGGGAGTTTTATAATGTGATTGCATCAACTCTGATGTTGAAAGATATTATTGAATCAGTCTATTTCATAATTTGTATAAAAGTTGCAATACAGTATTTTTGAAGGAAAAAAAATAAGGAGTACAAATTTGACAGGAATGACAATAATAAAGTAATACTTTTTTAAGTATATTTAAGAATATATAATTTTTTCTAACTTTGTCATTTAAATAATTATAAAAGTAAAATTAAAAGAACTGAAAGACACATTAAAAATAAAAGTATAATTTTTATTAGTTTTACCATATTATTATGGTTTCGTAAGAACTAAGGCAACTGCACCTTAAGTTTTTAAAAAAAATAATAGTAGTATGCAAATCTTTGTGTTGAAATGAATGTTTTTTATTACTGTCTACAAACACAAGCAATAAAATTTTTCAATTTACAATGCCTTGTTTTTATTGTCAAGATGTGATGCACGAGGATTTCACGCAAATAAAAATAAAATACAAATCATTTCTTCGTGAACGTTGCGTAAGCTCTAACTGTATGCCAAGGGGAATTGAAAGATGCTTCCTACGAAAAATTGATATCATTTTTTAAAAGCACGTGACGACAAATTGAAACAATATTTACATCAAAAATTTTATACGCAATAAATTTTACGTGTGCGGCTTAAATTTTGCTTATTGTTTCTATGTACAGTCTTTTGGTTTTCTATAATTTATTTTCCATTAAAACTCTAAATATTTGTTTTTTAAAATAATTTAACTTTCAGATCCAAATATGATCATAATTTTTTTTACATAAACCTTTTTCTATTATATTACGTTAACTAAATTTATAAATTTTTTGATAGCTGCTTAATTATAATAATGTTCTCTATAAATTATATCTTTAAAACAACTTTTTTTCCAAGCCAAAACTATTTACAAGCTGGAAAACAAATAAGTTATTCTATTTATCTTCCTTTTTATTTCCCCTGTTCAAAACTACTACTAAAATACTGTTGTTTCTCCCTATCTCTTTTCCTAAGCCTTATACTTAAGACCTTGTGCTAAAATAGAAATTTCCCAGCAAATTATTACATTTTTTTTGTCCTCGACAAAATTTACTTCTTTTTGCTGGCGTAATCCCAAGAGTGTGGCATGCAAAACTACAAATTTCTCTAATCCTCTCAATGAGTTCAATCCAAAATTAATGTGTGCCGCGCTGTCAGGACTAATCCTGCGTATTTGCGCAGGAAGTGCCTCCAGGCAGGGTCACACAATCTAGGTTAGCTAATTAAATGTGAATTCTGCTAGACTGTTTGTATGTATGTGTTTGTAGTCTAGAATGTTATTTACTGAAATTGCAATTACATTGTTTACATATTTTGTATTGAATCCATGACCACAAATCATAAATATGTTTCACACAACTTAATTAGTGGACATCATTTCCGGTGTGGTTTAAAATTAGGATTAAATATCAAAACAATCAAAAATGAAAAAAAAAAAAAAAAAACTTATATATTTCATTTATGTAGCAAATAATTTTAAATTAAGTTGGTTTTATGAGTCATTTCATTGAAATTAATAAATATTTGAGCTATTAAATGAATTTATTGGCGTTATCACATCCCGTAGTAATAATAAATAATAGAAATAAACACGTAATTAAATCAGCAATAAAATAAAACACAATTGTATTTGTTTTAAATATTGATAAGCTATTTTTAAGATAGTGATGAACATGATTAATAGTGATGATAAATTGATTTGTTAAAAGTGTACAAAATTAAAATATATTTTTGTTATTTTATACGTAAAACTTCAAATATAAATATTTATTTTTTACTTTAGACTACGAAACAAATACGTTTTTATAGTTTGTTTTATTTTTATTTGCAAGGAAATTGTTACTTTCGTTAGTGGAGTTGATTGCATTATTGTGGAGAGATTCTAAGAAACACACGCACAGAGAGAATGAGAGAGAGAGAGAGAATGAGAGAGAGAGAGAGAGAGAATGAGAGAGAGAGAGAGAGAGAGAGAGGCAGCTTGAGGCATTTATTTGTCAGCAATCTTTCCATAATATCACATTACGAATCAGCGCAACATCTACAAGTATAATTCAACTCCTCTCAGTTTATTGGATTTCCATTGAAATAATTACAACCACATCAAACTAAAGCACCATGAGTATATTTAAGTAAGTTGCTTGCCAACATCTTTACATACTCCACAACATCTTATTGTAAACAGGTTTGAAAAGAGACTTTGTAAAACATCAATGACTAGAGTTTCTGTTCTTAAATTAACCCTAACTTTATACTTTTCTCATATATAATAATACGATATCATAGCTAAATACCATAAACTTCTTGAAAGTAAAATTTATATAGCTCTATACATATATTATAAAACTGGCAAAATATCATTATTTATGATGTTAGTGTAATATCAAATATTTATTTTTTACAATATATTTTATACTATGTTTAAAAATGCATGAATGTTTTATTAGTCCTGGAAAATCTATATAAAAAATATACATTTGTACAGGATTAAATGCACTGCAAATAACTATAAATTTTAATTAAAAAGTATTGACAAAGAGATAACGAAAAAAATAAATAAACTGTATACTTAATCTTTATCACGTGCCATAAAGCAAATCTGCAGTAAATTTTATTGACAAATTTGATGGACATTCTACAATAGTACTTATATTTACTGTATATATTAATTAATTTCATCAATATTAATTTTATATTATAAAATATATAGATATAAAAAACACACTTATCTTACATCTACAACGGCAGTAAAACGTTACGTGGAATACATCACTGTGTAGTGTTCATCGAAATAAAATTTTGCAAGATCAGAGAAAAAAGAATTATCATTAGGCTTGAATGACTATACAATGTGATTTAGAAAGCGTATCACGTCTATAAAGTTCATGCAGCCGTGAAAACGATTGAGAAACCGTTCCAAACAATACAAAACATAGAATAGCCTTTGATTTAAATTTTTTTTTTTTTTTTTTTTTTTTGTATGTGATTGACTTGCATTTCAAAACTTAACAGAGTGATACGTGAATGATCGATGGCCACAATTTTTTTTTACATATTATATATATATATATATATATATATATATATATATATATATATATATATATATATATATATATATATATATATATATATATATATATATATATATATATATATATATATATTCTATCACTTAAATCCTAAAAGACCATTTTAAAACTGAGAGATTTTTCACGTTCCAAAAATAAATTTATTGTATAATATTGTTTTTGAGTGTGTTAAAATGTACGCAAAAAGGTTATAAACAATGAAAAGTTGATACAACTAAAGGCAATATTAAAAAAAAGAATGAAGATGCTGTGAAAAATGAGAATATTATGAGAAAACGTGTAATAAATTGTAACCGCTTTTCTATTTAATGCTTATTCTATTTCCTTGCTACTTTTTCTATTTACGTTGTATTTTTCAAAGTTTTTTATTGAAGTTAAAAGCAATGTAAATTTACGTCAAAATATGAGTTTCTAATCTCATTTCACACTTCAACTTTATCTTAGTTGATGATCTTTAATCTTACGTCAAACTTGGATTGCTCTCGAGAAATTTTGAATAGTTCAATATTTTTTTAATTCAATTTTCTTTGAATTGTATATGAAAGAAGAAAAAAAAAACTTTTTATTTCTTTTCTACTTAACGCATGACATGGGACTCGACTCACTCACATATGGCTTAAAAACCACACACACACACACACACAAAAAGTGAATTTCACACAGGGAGAAAAAAAAAATGAGTATTGTATTTTAACGATCTCTTTTTAACTTTATCACACATATAAAATGACTTTCAATCTTTACGATATCTTTTGTGAGTAAAATCATAAAGAAAAGTCAGTACGAATTGAAATAAAAAAAGTTTTGCAATGTGGGAAACTGAATTAGCGTAAAGTAATACCAGTATGGCAGTTTGACGTTTATGTACATTTGAATTTTATTTTGTGAAAAGAGAGAACAAAAGACGATTGATATTTTATGCTGACTGTTATATTTATAAAAAGTGTGATATTATGAAAGAATAAAGTTTCAAATTTAAACTTTATATCCATCAGTGATTTATTTTATATTTTTTCTAACTATAAATTAAATTTTAATAAAAAAAAAATTTAAGAAGAAATTTTATCACAAAATTTTTATGATATAGTCAAAAGTATATTTTCTTTTTCATAAAAACTGATTGAAAAATTTAATAATAAAGTAAGGTGCAAAGAAAATAAAAAGTTTTATACAGTAGTTGGGGAAATTGTAAACTTTGCCTCAAATATTAAATTTAATAATCATGATTAATATTTATCACAAAACAGTTTCACATGTTTGTCATGTTAACATGTATAAAAACTACCTTGTAAACAAGCATCTGTGTGTAGGTAGGCGTTTGTAAATTATTACAAAATGAAATATGAACGGCTAGAAAGTGACGAGTACAGAATGAGTTATTTAAATATGAGAACAATTTGCTGACCATATATAACCGTATATTTTACCCCATACCATTAAAATATCTAGAATATCTAAAATAATGTTTATGTTATATACCAGATGTGCATAGTGTTAGTTGTTATAGCTTGTTGAATTACAAAGTCATAATCTCAAATATAATAAATACATGAAATTTAATTAAATTAAATTAGAGTATGGTTCAAGCATAAATGTCATTGTTATACAGCTTGAATTTTTACATCGTTTTTGTATTTATTATTATCAATATATTTATATCTATATTCATTATTATTAAAGTATAATATAATTTCTTAAATATTCTTTCTTTAAAGCAAAAGACAGTAATAGATTGAATTTGGCCTGAAACTTTTTTAAAATTCTCAATTTAACTAATAATTATTAAATAATATAATAATGTTTATTTTAGTATCAAAAGATCATATTGTACTAAATCATACTTGCATCCATCCAGTAGTTAGGAAAAAGTGATAGTTTTATACAGTATTAGAACTTTGTGATCAGCCCTATCTTTTTTACTAGTAAATTTTGCACAATGAATACAATAATACATCTTTTTTTAAATTTAATGTACTAAAATTAAATAATACTGCAAATTCAAATAATATTATCTGGGGAGTTATAATTATTTTTATTTTTAAGTCTGAGGATAAACTCATGGTAAAAAAAAGAAGAAAAAAAGTGTTGCTAAAAAAATCTATTTGTAAAGAGATTTAGAAATGTTTCAATATATAAGTATTTGATAGAACATGAAAATGATAAATTTTCAATGTTAACAATGATAAAATCATAGTTAAAGTGCTCTTAAAGTTTAAGTAATAGATTAAGTTTGGATCTTCTTAACCCTTTTCTTTAGATACTTGGAAAATAAAAACCAAATGTCGAAACTGAAACCATTTTCTAATTTATCAACTTTTTACTTTCTCTTTTTATAGCCATGTAAAAGGGAAAAACTTGAATATTAAAAAAAAAAAAAAAAAAAAAAAAAAAAAACTTCAATCTTTTTAAAAACGATTTACAGATTTTATTGCGTTGCTTTTTCAATATAAAACAGTTGAAGATTTAAATTCAAAATTTATAAGTTATAAAAAAAAAAAAAAAAAAAAAAAAAGATTTACAGATTTTATTACATCGTTTTATATGTTAAAGTCTTATTGGAAAAAGGTTTGCAGCAATGATGTTTATTTTGTTTTATTGAATCAAAACGCTTCTGTCATTTTACAATATACACAGCACGAGGTTTAACAAAATATAGCAAGTGATTTTTTATATAGATTTTTTTTATTGTTATTATTTTTACTGCATCACGTACTTTTTCTTGAATTTTTATTTGTATGTTAATTCTTGAAAATAGAGATTGTACAAATTTCAATAAATAAATACTAAAATTTTATATATGGAGAATAATTTTAACTATTTCTGAACATTTAAATTATTTTCATCCACACAGTGTATAATATATAAATTACTTATTTTAAATATATAAAATAATAATTTATATTCTGATTGTAATATGATTGTATTGTATACTTATATTTCGAGTCAAGGACCATGTAAGTGGATATTATGTACCTTTTTTACCCCAATAAATACAGTACAATATCTGTGAGGTTTGCATAGAGAATCTGTATAAACATGGATATCAATGTAAGTTTATCATGCTATTCGTATCCCACAAATTTTATTTCTAAAACATGAAAAAAAAAAATTTGAAACTTTGTGATGTTTTTAAGATTAGATTTCGCATTTGGTAGGGGGGGAGCATGAGATCTAGTTTTACAAAATTTAAAACGATTTCTTTTTATTTTCACATCTAACAATAAGCAACAAATGAACACTTTCTTCTTTGTTGTTAACATGTTTCAAAATTGTTTATCATAAACGTAAAATGTTGTATAAGCACGTCTCTTTATTTTTAATTTGACTTTTAATTAGAAACAAAACTTAATATGCATTGAGAGAATATAAAGTTATTGTAATACTAACAAAATTACACTCAATAAAGATTAAAATACAAACTTTTATAAAATTATACAACATATATGTACAGTTTACTGCATGTTACAAAAGTAAAGCCTTATTTCCCATTCTGTTCCTTACAAACTCTAACGTTTCATTCTTATACAGATATCCCAAGCAATGCGGGTTGCTTTTGCTATATTTAACTTTATGATTGTTTTTATTATTACATGAGTAGTATACATACGCATTCAGTCCATTCTCATTTCAAAAATAATAACAAAAGTTATTTCTGACCTACATTGTAATATCATACTTTGACAATTATAAAATTAAACACGGTTGACTAAAAATAAAATAAATACATAATTTAAAAATCACAATAGCAAATTTAATAATGCTTACAGGTTATGTTTGTTTAAAATTACTTGCATGTACTGTATATATGTACGTGAGTATATATTATATATATATATATATATATATATATATATATATATATATATATATATATATATATATATATATATATATATATATATATATATATATATATATATATACTGTTTCATATTATGTCATGTATGTGTACATAAAAAGCTTTTGTTCGTTTAAATACTTTCCATATGGATACATTATATAATTTGTTTAATTACTTTAATTTAAACTTTAATGGTACATAATGTTTATAATAAAATATAAAGTAAATCGTTTTGATATTTTGTTTTTGTTTTATTAAATGATATCTATGATCTCTATTGGAAGCCTATAATTTAACTAATTGAAGTAAAAAGTGGCGATACATATATGTGAGGTAAAATATAATGTGTACGCCTAATTGCTGTACATTAAACTAATATTGTTTATAAAATAGTTTGAGAATGATTAGAGCGACTATTATTGTAATACGTATATTAACTATGCCCTAATAATACATTAGTGCATTTAATAATGTAATAAATTTTACATACACAAAATCACTCTAAAAATTGGTGCATTACTTTAGTTACGAATCCTAACATATTTAAAATAATCACTTTTAAGTTATTACGAGTAGCTAAAATAATGCATTTTAGTAAGATATTAAAAATAGTTCATTTAAGTTGCTTCAAGTTGTTTTAAGTTTTTCATTAAGCTATTTTAAGCTCAAATAGCTATTGGTAATAATTTGCTAAAATGCATTTTTTATAGCTTTTATAACTTAAAAGTGATTATCTTAAATATGTTACCATTCGTAACTAGTACCAATTTTTAGAGTGATATATTTTTTAAAAATCAACTTTAAAAAAACTTAAAAAACAAAACAAAAAACAATGAAAACAGTGTAGAAATACACTAAAAACAGTACGCCCCGTATACGCAAATTTGTAATCATTGGATACACTGTTTATTTTGTGCTATTCATTTTCATTTACGGTCTTATATTTTAATTTACCTTTGTGCAAGTACGAGAAAACACAAGCAAACAGACGCTTGCTGGTTTATTACCTCAGACCTCAGTTATAAGTAATCAAAAACATTTACTGTGTGTGTGTTCTTTTCACTTCAACTAGTAATTTTTAATATTACTTATTAACAAATATTATGTTTTATTAAAAAAAATAATAATAAAATTCTATTCTGTTTTATTGGTTAACCTCATTTTCAATAACCTTTTATTGGTTTAAAAATCAGTTTTATGTTTTACCACAAAACAGTAATACAAAACATTTACTAAAGGGAAATGGTTAACTATTTATAGAATATTTAATTATTATTTTATATATCCCATTAACTGATAGCATATTATTAAAATTTAAGAACTAATTTTGAAATTATTAACTTTGTCAAAGGACTCAAAATTTTAGTTCCTTCAACTTTAGTAATAAAATAAAAATAAGTTTTTGAAAAATGTTTTCCTTTGTGGTCCAAATCATATAACAAAACTAACAAATTGTCAGTATAATGAACTACATTTTGTGTTACGTACTGTACATACATATACAAGACGTATTCAAGACGTTTACCACCAATATCTTTTAGGCTGAAAGTGTTAGCTGAATAATTAACTCTAAACTTACAGAGTATTAATCTCAAGTGTGGTTGTTTTGCCTGAAGCTGGTTTGGTGTTTCACAAGGAGAATGGAGTAAAGCCAACAGGATTATTTCGTATGTATTCCATACATACATTCATACATACATAGAAACGAAGAATAGGGACGTATACGTAAGATAAATTGCGTCAGCAAGAATAACATTTTAAGTCGTAAAATTTAAATTATATACAAGAAGAACATAATATAATTGCTTTTAGCTATATATATATATATATATATATATATATATATATATATATATATATATATATATATATATATATATATATATATATATATATATATATATATATATATATATAGATATATATATATATATTTTGTGTGTGTTCTTCTATAGTAATTAATTATTATGTATTAATAATCATCACATTGAGTATTTGCATACAAATTGTCAGTTTAATATCATATCACACCTTAACAATTTTAATTCACTGATATTTATTAGAATTTTCAGCCTGTACGTTAAATTTTTTATTCAGTTTTTCTTCAAATTTAAAGGTATACAATAGTAGTACATTATCTTTATTTGTGAACTTTTAAGTCATGTATTCAATATTTCAAATAAGAAACAAAGTCTGCAAAGTTTTAAGGGTTTTAGTTGTTCAAAAAAAAAAAAAAAAAAAAAAAAAAAAAAAAAAAACTCGCATCTATGAATTTTGAAAGTTAAGAACATTTTGTTATGTCATTTGAGAGTCAATGGAATGGTAACAACTATAACTAGAGAAATATTTTAGCATCCGTGAAGTAAAAATGTCACAATTTTTGTATTGTGTACTCTTTTATATTAGTTGCTTAAATCTTAGTTATCACTATGCAAATAATAATAATAAAACGATACCCGTACGATAGTATGACCTCGGTGTTTGTGTTACAAAAGAAGAAAGAAAAGAACATAATAATAATGTCACTGCAACTTATAATGAAATCATCCCAGTTACTCATTTCCATTTTAAACAAAAGAAAAAAACTTCAAAAACTTAGATTAAAATTATTTTATTGTGGTAAGTATTTCTCAAGTTAAATAATTAATAATTATTATAAAAAAAAAACAATAAGAAATATTTTAGTTTATAATAATTACTTTATAAAATTATAAACCAATTAATAATAATTTTAAAACTTGTTAATTAAATAAAACTTTATATCTTACAATAAAAGTACACAGTAAAGCAAAATATTTTACTGTATGATATTAAATTAATTATTTCTTCTTTAATTACATTATAATTTACTTCTTTACTTTAACATCAACATTAATTGTAAACTAAACATTTAACAAAGTAAGTTACATATACATAAATGTATAAGTTTTAACTTAAACTGATGCATTATTTAATTAAATTAAAATCACGAAGAATTTCCATTATGTATCTTCTTCTTCCTATTATGTAATAAATAATTATAAACTTTATTGTGTGTATATTATAATGTAAATAGGTATAACAATATATTAAAATTAATCTCATTTCTTTATAATAATATGTTTTTTGATGTCACAGAAAATAGAATTAAATGACTTTGTATAATGGTAGAATGTGGGTTACTTAGTAATTGAGTTACTCGACTGAAAGAAAATCAACTGCGGCAACTTATGGTAATAATTTTTAAGAAATCACGCATATTAATGAGTACAACAATAAAAGAGGGATGATAGTACCTTTGATGTTGTGATATTTGTAGGGATTTATTTAATATTTAATGATATCATAATAAGGCACTTATAATCATGATTCATGATTGATGGACAACTCCATCGCTAATAATAATTTGACAAATAAATATGATAATAATTTTGATAATAAACATGTCTAATATCCTAACATACCCAAATATCAACATTGATTTGGCCGGAGTCATTTATTTCTAATTTATTTTCCATTCAAAAAATGGCAGATGCGGGTTTCTGACGTCACAGCTCACTATTCCACGCGTGGGTAAGCAAGCAAGCGGTGACGTCATAAACCCGCAGTTGTCGTTTCGTGAATGGAAAATAAACTAGAAATCAAAGACGCCGGCCAAATCAATGTTGATATTTAAGTATGTTAGGATATTAGACATGTTTTTTGTTCAAGGTGTTCTACACCTTTAATAGCAAAAATAGAACAATCGCAATGCGCCACTTGTGGTAGGTTGTTAACTTTACAAATTAGTTGTTGCTTTGTTTCTAGCTGTCCATCATTCCATCATACGATTGAAATTATATAGATTATATATCTAAAAAATTCTGCAAAATTTAGTCTCTTATTTCTTGAGATGTTACAAATAAATCCTGAACTTTGTAGCATTCTTCATTTGAATAATGATGCACATTTATACAAATATATCTAGCAAACCATTAAGTCTCCCACCAAATTAACGTCCAAAATGGATAGATCGTTGTTTTTTATCATTCCAATAGAACTCATGAATCAAAACCTCGTATATTATTTTTTATTACTAATTACTCTAATTAATAATAATTAGTGTATAAGTAATATAGTCAATAAAGTATTTTTCTCTCTTATGAGGCACATTTCAAAACATCAAAGAATTAATTACTAATGACTAATGGGTCAAAAAATGTTTCAACATGCTTTCAATCATGCTTTCAATTCGTTTTTACATAAAAAAAAAACAATAAAAAACTAATCTATAAGTTTGCAACAATAGAAAATTTTTAAATGCAAGTCATCCATTGTAATAACTGAAAACTTGTGCATTTTTTTTTTAATTTACACGAAGTTTTAATAATCAAATGTCAAATGATGTGTGAGTTTGAATTGCACACTAATTTTGCGATATTAGGATAGTTATAAGTAGCTCAGCTACGTATATATTATGTCATATTGTTGGTGAGGTGCGTGGGAAAAGCTTAGGCTCCCTTAATTTCCTATCCTTTGACATTGCAAAACTTTTTTTTTTTTTTTTTAGAAAATAATACATTAAGGCTTTATAGCTGAGGAATATTAGCCGCACTTATAACATAGGTGTTTTAAGCTAATACAAAATAAAGATTGCTTCATCACAGATAAACTCTCCATTGGTAAACACCGATGTTAATATTATACTTTAATTAATACTATAAGCTGTTAATAATGTTTCAACCTAGAATAAACTATAATTTAGGTATACGTTAGAGTTACATACGAGTATAATTCATGAATATAATATTCTCATAGGATTTTGCGTAGTTTGAAAGTGCATAATATATATGTATATATCTAAAATATAATATTATTTTAACAGACATAACACATATATGATGGAGTTTGTATGCTATGTTATGCATACTAATAATAACGTACAATATTAGCATTACTTTCAAAGTTTTGATAGTATAATAAATCTGATTATTAGATCAACATACAGTATAGTATACATAAGTTCATAGTTATGTGATGCAAAATTTATACATAAAAAAAAATAGATACAAAATATTATAAAATTAGAAGTTATTATAAATTAAGTTTATATTATAGTCATAAAGTTTTGATTAAGGCAAGAACAAAAAATGAAACTACATATAAAAAAAGTCATCCGTATATATTTTAATAAAACTGCTTATTCAAATATATATTTTTATACTTAACTTTTAGGCTAAAGTTATCGATAAACAGTCTTTATGTATATATAAAAATAGCTTAAGGGCTATGACCTTAATTTATAATAAACTCGATGGAAAAAAAAGTTTTACTTTGAAAATAAAACTAGGGGTATGAGCTTTGTTATACTTTTTACACAAAGAAATAAAAATATTGTTTTAATTAATTATAAATATTACATCATAGTGAATTTTCCAAGCAAAATAAGATTATACAGTATATATATATTTTTTTGTAATAAATAAGAACAAGCGTAGGAGCCTTATTACTTTGTAAAAGAATCACATCGATACGAATATATAATATATATTGTTTGAAAATCTCTTGAGAAATAATGAATATTATAATTAGTTTTCTTATATAGGATTAGATTATAACTATGAAAGATCTTTGAAATAAAACTTTAAGCAAATAACATATACGCCCAAAGGCTATATTAAACTTTTTTTTTTTTTTTTTTTTTAATATTATACGTAGTTAAATTTTTATTAGACTGTAATTAAAAAATAAATAAATATTATTGGTTCCTACTCAAATCATCATAGATACTGTCATGTTTATCTACTTTGACTTACCGATCTATACTGATGGCCACAAGATTGAAGATGGACGAGGTACTGCAGGTAACGTCCATGGCAATGTAGAAGTCACAAACAAAAGTGGGTAAACCCCAAGCTCCATTCACCTGTAATCATAGAAGAAGAAAAAAAAATCAAATTTTTGGTAACATTATATCAAAGACCTTCTCTTATTTTATACTTTGCTTAATTAATGATGATTTTGTAATCTGAACTCCCTTTTATCTATGAGTTTATCTAACCAATTAAGTAACATTAATTTGCGGTATAGCTTGTTAACCTTTCCCTCCAAAAAACAAAGTCTTTGATAATACTAAAACGGTCAGTTCATTAAGAACACTATTCATTTGTAAACACGAAAGAGTTATTACTTCGTGACAAAACTTGCAAATTGAAATAACTTGACTAAAAACTTCAAGACTTATTTGAATTATAAACTTTACTTTTGAGGTCACATTTGTACAAAAGTAAAGTGTAAAGTAAACATTGTTTAGTGTTTAAATAACTTATAACTATATTGTAAGTGGTTTAGAAAAGATGGGTTATAGAAACTATACTACTGTGTTACACCTAATATATAACAACGAATAATATTTAATAATCCATTAATTTTTTTTTATTATAACAAACACGTAAAGTGTGCAAACTCAATCCACTTTATGTATTATAATAACTTTGTTTTACTTGTTAACTTCTATATATAGTTTTATAATTGAGTAATTATATTATTCTGTTTATATTTTAGAGTATGCAGGAAGTATACTAATTACCTGTTCTTACAGATTAGGTTTTTATAAAAGTTAGTACTACTTTCTCTCTCTCTCTCTCTCTCTTTCTCTCTCTCTCTCTAAAACTTATGCAGAAATTTAATATATTTCCTTTTGTAACTTTAAAGCATAGTACATGAAGTGCATTATAATGTAGGCCATAGAACGGACAAGTAAAATGCATATAATATTGTTTTAAGCTTTATATAAATACATTAAACCACATTGTTTTCAATATAACATGTTATATGAACATGTGAAAGATATAATATAATGAATGAAATAGAGCATGTATAAGCTTCTTTGTTTACAGATTCTGTGTAGCAATAATATTCATTTCAATAATATTCATTTTTAAAGCGAGAAACAGTGTAAGCACTTTGTAATAACATCATATACTTTTTATTTCATATTTAACATCAATACTTTCTATATTATCTGATAAATAAATAAAATATTCATCTCTCTTTTTACTTCATCCTTCGGTTTTGCATCCTCTCCTTCCGTTACAGATTTTTCAAAACGTCATTAAATGTAGAAAATATCAATTTCTAAATAATAAAAAAATGCTCTCACTCTCTCTCTCTCTCTCTCTCTCACTTCCTTTAAAAAAAAAAGTGAAAAGACTCACATGAGGAATAAAAAAATCAATAGTTTGTAGATATGTGACCAGAAAACGAGATCGCTCACACTCCACACCTGTTCCCCCTCATGCACTAACATGTAGCACAGCATGATCTGTTTCAAAATAAAATATTGCATCGAATAGAGCTAAAAAAAATGAATAATTGAAATATTTTGCATTAAAAAACTATGAAGTTGTAAATTGAATAATATAAAATGGAAACAGCTGCATATTCAATAAGAGAAATAATTTTCAAAGGAGAATTAATGATGCTGAAATATACTATAAGATATAAATTGTATTTTCATTTTTTTCATTTTTTTTTTTTCACACTTTTTCAAAATAAATTTATAATTGCAATTTATTGCCACCTGTGTCACGCGTAATGTACGGACACGTTTTAAAAATTATATGAGATTGGAGTGCAAAAAAAAAAAAAGCCAAAGCTGTCACTGCTGTCATTGTTTGGAGCTTTGTTAAATTAATTAAAAATTGTTTTCTACTTTTTTAAAAACATATATATTTTTTAGACAACTTTGGTTTAGAAACTGTATAAAATTTATAAGAAAAGAAAAGTATATTAGTTAATGTGCTTACTACTAAAGACGGAAATATCGCATTAAAAATGCCTCTAAAAGCGTTGTAAAATAACATCTCATCATTTTTTAATGTAAAGCCTTCAATGACCCTCTCAACATGCTCAAACTTTTTAACTTTTTTTTTTATCAGATTTAAAATCTGTTCAGGATTTTTTGAGGGATTTTTTTCTTTCTTTTTTTGAATCTCAAACGTTCATTCTGATCATCACACGAATTTTCCTCACAAAACTTTCTTCTCGTGCGATTAGCGAAGCATAAAATATACGTCGTTTTACGGCTTTAGAAATATGTTGAAGGGAAAGTTTAAAAATTAAAAAGTTTGCTTAAAAATAATAATAATAATATTATTATAAAAAAAAATCATCTTAGAGTTTAAAGTTGATAGTTCATATGTTTGATTACAGCGCTTTGAAAAAAATCAAAGAGGCTGCAGCGAAAACTGTAAAATTTTGCTATCATGTGGAGCGACTTGTGAACTTATTTCTTTCTTTTAATAAGTGAGACTGTAAGAACGGAGATCAAAAGACTTTGAAAGATCCAAGGTGAGGGGTAAATGAACACAACATTTTTAAGATATAAGGCTGTTCATCTGACTGTTTTAACACTAATATATCTCTCTCTTTCTCGCTACACGACTCTCTTTCTTCGAGACCATTTTGTTCGATCCACTCATTTCATTCCATCCTTTCTCCTAGCACGTCGCTTAAACTTTTAATTAGCCGATACATTAGACGTTGAGAAGTGTCTTTCAAAACGTATTTCCTTCTTTAATTCAATTATTACAAGAGAGGTTGTTTTTTCCTTATGTTGTTATGATTACTTTTTTTATATACTTTTGATTTACAACATCAAATCTTATTATTCAATTATCTTGATGTGTTGAATGGTAATTGCTTGAAACCACGCAAGGAAACACGTTGTAAAATGGGAAGTATAAATTCTGTACATTTCAAATTGATAAATGTATTTTTTTTTTAATTACACTTTAATTGAAAATACGTTAAATTCTTTATACAAGTAGTAATAAATTTTATTTGAAAAATTCCAAACTACAAGAATCATTGTTTCTATTTATTTTCAAATAAATGAAAAAAAAAACAAAATCTAGCATACTTTTTCTTTTTTTTTTCTCTCTCTTTATTATAAAAATGTCGCTTTACTTTAATTTGATGTATTATATAACAATAGAGTTTGGTGAAATAAAGTTTTACGGCTATACATGCTTTCCCTTGATTACTTTACTGCACTAAAAGAATACTAATCCGTGCAAAGCCGACGAGAAAAAAAAATGTAACAAAGCAAAACATAGCTGCCGCGTTCATTGAGTTTAACAAAAGAAAGAAAGTCATGTTTAGCTGCTATAGGCATTTTTTTTAATGTTTTATACATTTAGAGTGTATAGGATCAAAACTGATGACTTTGTCGACAGTTGATGGTTCACCACATCACAAAACGATGCGTTAAGCAGTCTTTATTGCTTAAAAATACTAGCATAACTAAAAACATAAGCCTATCATATATACGTCTAACTATCCATCCCACTTGTGTGACCTACATTCAAGAAAATTAAGTTGTTATACTTAAAAAAAAAAATGCCATAAAGTCATCAATCTTAATAACTATAAAACCAAAATAGCGTTGTGAATTGTAATGTTAATGATGATCTCGTACTCTTGTAAGCATTACAATAATCATAAGACCGTAGGTACTATAATATTAAAAGGACAATATATTAAACAATTTAAAATCTTCTTTCCTTTTTTACAAACTTAAAAGATTATTACTTCACAACAAATAAAGTTTATTAAAATATTGAACATGATATGTGATTAATACTCAATATAGTTAATTGAATTATTAGTTTTCCGATATATATTGTCCTACTTTTATTAAATGAATAAGCGTGACTATTTATATGGTTGGGATGTTGATAAGTCAGTGCAGTGCAACGCTCTATGCTTACAAAAGAATGATGTGAAAATGCGATTGACCTAGAGAGAGGATATTATGGATGAAATGTTACACTATATAAAGCATAATAGAATATTATATATAATAGAGCTGAATATGCAGTTCAATGATAATACTTATTCACCTTTTATCTATTTCAAAGTGGTTTATAATAACATATAATACTGCAATCATTTTATTTACTAAAGTCTTTTATTTTACATTATCCTCATTTAATATTCATTATTGTATTTTTTTTCTTCTATATATAATATGCAATACATTTTGCAATAATCAAAATCACTTTCATTTCAATGTAATGTATGTTGTGCTGCATACACGTGTTCATATTGTAATGTGGAATAATTCTATTGCTATTGTTTATATCTTTATTGAAAATAATTTAAGTCAATACAATGTAATACAATGCTATATATGTATGCAAATGTAGAAATGTATGGAAAAAAATTTAAACTTGTTTCTTGAGTTCTTGTAAAATACTTAAATATTGCGTATTCTTTAACTTTATATTACTATTTTAAACGAAACAAAAAGGTTATTATAAGGTTTTTTAAAATTCTGATTTTAATTTTACTTTAAACCCCTGTGTATAACTTTTTTTTTATTGAATATTGATTTTAACTGCTATCTTTTTATACTAGGGATAAAACAAATCAATTTGTCGACGTCAAAAACAAATAAAGTTTATCGCTAAAATTTATGGCCTGATTTGTCAAATTAGGAACGCCTATCTAATTTTTAATAATCCATTAATTGGCTTCACTTCAATTTATCTTTAGTTAATATTATTTTTTTTATAAGTTTAAAAATATTTTGTTTTTAAATATGTATTACTTATTTTAAAATTTGGGCGTAAGCAGAGAATATGAAAAATTCAAAATGGTTTTATTTTTGTACACTATATCCTTATTTAGAATGAGTTTTTGGCAGAGAAAAGAGGAAAGACATTAGCCTACGTAACTGTAACTGTTAGCCATGTAGCTGTAGCCGACGAGATTCCGGTGTAAATCTGGAGGTCCGTAGCTAAAATATTAAATAGTAAAATACTAAAGGTACTCTGTATGTAACTTTAAAATTAATCTCGAGTTTTATTATATTATTTAACTCTTGCTGTTATGGTATACACGATGAAATCAATTTGATTTTAGACCTGTATATATATATAAATTCATATCAGAGCGCTTTGTACTATGAAATGCTCTTGTTTTTTAAGATACGAGTATAGTAAAGAAAAAAAAACAAACTAGAAAATGGAAGATAGTATAGGAGCACAGGTGGCAGGTATGTAGACAAAAGTGTTTCATAAGTTACAAGATGATAGAGAGGTCTGGTACACGAGATATTGAATATTGAGTAACAAAATGAAGAAAAAAAAAAGTATATAATAAAATTCTCCGACTGACAGCAATCATTGAATACTACGTCTTTCTGCTACAAGTTTACAAAATAAAATGTGTATGAAGTTGAAAATAAATTAGTAATTTGAACGACTTTTCCTTGTTAATATATAGGTTTAACTTTTATGTCTATGGTAGACACTATTATTGATTTTAAAATAAATATCACTGAGTTAAAAAAAATCATTATGGGAGACAAAACACTTTAATAAAATGATTATAATATTATTTAATAAGAAGGTGGTGTAGTTTATATTATTATTATTTATTATATATTTATTATTTATATTATATAAATATATTTATACTTTAGATTATTTTTTAAAATTTAATTATTCATATAATTTATTATATTTTTAGCTTAAAGGAATATACCAGAGAAAAACATAAGCATTTATATCAAAAAACACTTGATGGGATTTACAAAAATAACTTTAGTTTGTCTCAAAACCCAACAGTAGCTCCGTATCAGTGATCAGAAAATTCAATTTATGCAACCCGCATAACATTTTCATACTAATTTTTGCATGTTTCTGATGTCATAAACATGAATAGTCACGCATATTGCATACTTTACAGTTTTTTCACGCTCTCTTGTGGGGTTACATTAACATTCTGGTAAAAATTGTCATTAGTTTTGAAGATCCCATTTCGTGTTTGTTCATTAAAAAGCACATTTTATGTGGTCTATGGCTTTAACTCTTATATAAACGAAATGTATTTGAAGGTGTATTAAATTAAACCAAACCGACAATCTTAAATGCATTATTATGTTTAAAAGTTATATATTATGCATTTTTCAGAATTTAATAACTATATAAGACATATTATATATCATACCATTAATGAACAATCGTTATAAAAAAATAATGCAACATGTTCTTGAAGGGGTGATGTTTAGGCCTGAAAATAACAGTTTACTAATAATGTTAAATAATCAAAGAAATTTTTGAATACAGCTGGAGTGATAAATTAAGAAAGAAAAAAAAATCAGTGTTATCAAAATCAACTATGTGACCAAATACGGAGAAACAAATTGTTGTGTGTCACATGATTAGCATGAAATTCCAGATAATTTTGGTTTGTACTGTACGTTATTTATTTTGGATGTTAAACACATTTCACATGATGACGTCCATCGTGTGCTGTTTCATATTGATCAGTAAACACATAACACGTACTACATACGTACTACATTATACTGAAGTGAAGAAGCTACATTATGTCTAGTTCTCGCCACATCAACATAACATTCTGCTTGTGGCAATCTCGAGAGCTATCATCGCATGCATAATAAAATACCATCTTAATACAAGCACACTTTCTTATAAAAGTGATATTGAATTTATGCAGTAAATATTTAATAAATAAGAAAATATGGACATAAATTATATTGTTATAGGAAAAAGAATATTATTTGATTGGAAATTACGTGTAAAATATATAATGTATAAACAAGAATATGTCTGCGTAATAAAATATCTTAAAATTTACTGCCTTGAAAATTGTTTAAAAAAAATAAATAATACGATAGTCGATTATGTAATAAGTTATTACTAATAATAATTAATGCTCACAGGGGAATTTCTTATATATTTTTAAAAGTATTTAAAAAAGTAAGATTATGTTTAAACTTGAATAATTAAATACTAGTATTTGATAAAACCTAGAAATTCAACCGATTGAACCATCTAATATTTTAGCATTGAGCAACTTCTAACTTGTTAATCACACTGAATATCATCATCAGTAACATTAGTAACATCATTTTAGCAACAAAGCAATATACTTAATTTTCAAGAGAAAAAAATTAACAATTTTTAAATATGGATTAATTTTGGCCGCTTCAAGCATTATATACAGTACAGTTGATCATTGGTTGATCATTGTGATTATTCGAGTTCTATTTAGATGAGATATTTTATGTGCGCAGGCATATTTAAAAATAAATCCTGCTTAATGTTCACATTTTTTTACACAAGCCCATTTTATTTCCATTTACAAAACCTTTTTACTCGCCGGATTTTCACTCTTGAGTGAGAGTGTGAGTAAGAGAGAGAGAGAGAGAGAGAGAGAGAGAGAGAGAGAGAGAGAGAGAGAGAGAGAGAGAGAGAGAGAGAGAGAGAGAGAAGTACATTTTAACATTGCCACTCAGATCTGCACTACGACGGTAAGGTACTTTTTATGTTGATCGTTTTAGTCTTATTGATTGGACTGCAAAAATACGCCATTTTTATTGCATCATTTATAAATCCTCTTTACTGCAATATAAATGTTTTATGAAAATTCTCCATTAAAAGTACTTATATTTTATAATATATTTTACAGTATACTATTTCCTTCAAAGTTACAAAAAAAATGACGTTTCTCATTCAAAATGATGCATCTTATTTGTTTTTAATGCTTCAGAATGAAAAATGCAATCGTATTTAAATAGCAATAACAAAAATGTCATGATGTTTACATCATATATATATTATATAATATACTGTTTCATGGTTGCGTCCCACTTCTTTCCTGCTTAACTAACATGAAGTATCTACATAAGAAAAATGCATTTTACTTGATATTGCACAAGGAAATTAAAATTCTATGTATCATCTTGAACTTTATCCTTTAGGCCTGTAACATAATACTACCCATGAATAATGTTAATAAAAATATACATATTATTTAATATTCCCATCTTGTTCATAAACACACATATATAAATACAAACAACATATGTCTAGATTTTTCTCCTTAGCAAACATGGAACAAGAAAAAAGAAAATTGTTTTTCGATTTCATGCTTGGGTTAAAAAAAAAAGAAAGAAAGAGGGAAAATAAAAAAAGAGCGTCAAACATGGTATACGGTTGGAGAGGGAAGAGAGAGAGAGAGAGAGAGAGAGAAACACTGCGGACAACATGGGGTGATAAACTGCGTTTCGAGGTAGCCAAGAAAATGGCAAATCGAACTCATTATCGATGGTCACGTTTGAAGAAATGGTCGAGGCGCAAAAAAACAAGAGTCAACTATTCCGCAGTTCTTAGAGATGACAACTGAAAAAATAGACAGGAGACAGGCTTTCTTTTCTTTTCTTCTCTCTCTCTCTCTCTCTCTCTCTCTCTCTCTCTATTTATGGCAATGACACATCATATAGCACAGTTGTCATTGCTACTACATGTTTTCCGCTGTATGTATCTAAAAAGTACAACAAGAAAAATTGTAAGACTTTATTATTGTTTGCAAAAAAAAAAAAAAAAAAAAAAAAAAAAAGCTTTATGTGAGAAATAAGAATAAAGTAGACTAGTAGCGTATTTTACTTTTTGGAAATAAGCTTTAGGTTTTTATTTTTATTATTTAAATTACCTAAATTAGTAAAAAAATAAATAAATAACAGTCCAAGAAATGCTTGTTTTTGTTGAATTTTGTCTTATTTACTTTATACAACCACATTCAACCTCACAGAAATAATATCCACCAATTAAAAAAAATATATTGTAATACAATATGCTTTCATGTTGCAAAAAGTTGTGATAATTTGATTTTATAGAACTTTGACATATCAAAACATTTTTTTTTAAATTGTATTTTTAATTTTATAGTCATAATTTATATTATAAACTCATTGATGTATATTTTATTAATGTAATTTGCAATATATAGAACCTAGAAAATAGATTAAAATAATTTATTAATACAGTATAGCCTGTAGGTATTTAAAAAAAAATCCATAATGAAATAAATAACTACTATATTAGTTAATGAATAAAACATTACCTGCGGACATTTTAACATGCAGCATAATAATAAAATGTACTTTTGTATTTTTAAATTTGCAATCATGTGCTATAACATTTTAACTGAAGAGAAGAGGACTAATATCTTCAGATCTGGATTGCCTATTTCATACAAGCTACTATCACGTTTAATGTGTCATTTACCCTTGATAAAAATGTCAGGTTAGTTTACTTTTAAAATGAGGTCTTTTTATTATTATTATTATTATTTTTTCAGATTGAATTTGAGTTTTATTAACCTCTTGTCGTTGCAACGCCGCCTAGTAGGAGAAGCCGTTAATGTAGTTTACTTTAATTTACAGCTTTTTAGCCTTGGACCACTTGCAATTAATGAACCTTTTAAAATAATTTGAAATATACTTATTTCAAAACATTTCTCATGGAAAAATCGCTTTCACTTACTTATTGCAACAATTAAAAACATTTTATTGCAAGTGGTCCATTTGTGAAGGTACAAAAGAATTGACGGACATAAATCTCTCATCTTATTATTATTTTATTTAATGTTTTATGGCCAGTGTCTCTTTAAGTTTTTTTTTAAAAAGTAATGTTGTTTTACTTATATTTTATCAAAATTAAAAAAATTTAAAACTCATTACAAATCAATATTCTTTTAATTAGAGCAATATTTAATTTGTTATATAAACACGAATTCATTAAATGATGTTTATATTATTCATAAATCAATTAATTTGTACAAATTATTATTGAGCAAGCATTGAATATTGTTTGTAAAAGTTATCAATAAAAAAAAAATATTTATACAGTTTACAACATAATTTTTTTGCTTTTTTTTTCTGGAATATTCTATTTATAATGATTTGTTTGTGTTTGTATAGGAACTTTAATAATTATTTGTGCAATTATAAAATGCATGAAAAACGTATAAACAGTTTAATGCATTAAATTTTATTAATTTAAAATTGGTATTATTATATATAAATAAAAAAAAATACAAATTGAAATTTTATTATCTTTATTTAGAATAAAATAAAGTATGAACTTTTTTTTTTTTCAAAAAAGATTAAATAATACTTAATGAATTTTTAATGCAAAAAAGATTAGCTGCTAGATAAAAATGCATTTTTCTAATGACACAGTATATGGTTTTAAATGTAAATTTGTATCCGTTTAATTATACTATAATATTATTATTTTAATTTGTTAATGTAGCTATCTCATAAAGTAATGCTCTATTTTCTTGTTCAACGGTTTGTATTAATTAAATACTTAATTAATCTCATTTAAATTTTTGTTCACACTTTCAGTTTGATATAAATTATTTCCGTAACATAAACAAAAACATGATAATGATAATTTTGTCTATAGCTGCGTACGTGATATATGTATACACCATTTTTATTTCAATTTTTATGTTTTATTACATATATAGTTAACTATATCCTGAATATGAAACCGCAATAAATATCCAGCGTAAAACATAATATAAATTTTATGTGTATTTTTTTGTTTTTAGTAAACATAAATTAATTTATAATTTTTTGTTTTTGCTGTATATATTTTCATGTTATTAAAAGGAAAGTAATGGCATAAACAAAATGTAATAAAAGTAGAAATAAATATATAAAAGCTTAATTAATCTTGATATAACTGCTGCTCTTGTTTCATATTAAACCAGAAAATTTAAATGTTCTCTTAAAAACCTGCAGAAAACTTTAAAAAAAGGTTGATGATTGTAAAAAAAAAACGTAATCATTAAAAACTTGAAATTAAATTATAAATAATAATGATTTCATTTTTAACATCACCTTAGATTTTTTTTTTTTTTTTTTTTTTTTTAAACAAGCTTTTGTTATGAATTATGATTATTATTTATATGGTTCATGTGTTCTTTTTAGAGAATAAAGTTTGATAACTTCATTTATAAAGTATGGATAAAGTTGTCACTCTTGCGTAAGTACAGAAAAAGCTTTACAAATTTGTCAACTTAATTTACAAATGACATGTAAACAAAAAGCAACTAATTTAAATATTTAAATATCTAGTTTTTTTTTCTTCTTTTTTCTATAACTTCTGTAAAGAATTTTGCTTGTATATTTTTTTAAATTATTATTTTTATTCAAAAGTTAAATTTAAATTTCACAAGTTTATTGTAATTTATAAAATCTAACAATTTATATCATTAAATTTATTTAAAAATTAAGTTTAAAATAAATTTCAACACTATTTTTTTTTCTTAAGTAAAGTAAACTGAAATATTTTAATTTAATTTATTTTCAAGTTATAAGAGTGAAGCCTCGTATTTCATTTAGGTAACTCTCTTGAGAGAAAATGATAGTAAATATAGCTAACAAAATAGAGTGAGTATAGAAGATAATATATTACATCATATCTTGATGTATTTTTACAGATTCTCTTTTAAAAAAAATCTCCCTTTTGAGCTTAAAGAAGTGTTTATTAATGAAAAATTTTTAACAATAAGTTGAATTTATGGTTTTATTTTTTGGTGAGTTTTTAATAAAAATATATTACTTTCTCTCTCTCTCTCTCTCTCTTTCTAACGTTATCTGAAGCCTCTAAATAACTAAGTATAAAAATCTAAGTTTCAACACCAAAGCAAAGATAGTGACCATCTTTATAATTTTCTCAAATTGATTTACTCTTTATGGCTTCATTAATTAACCGTATGGTTGCTGCTTTCAGCAAAGATTCAGCAATGATAAATTAGGTCATATATAGGGTGTACACAAAACAAACATAATATTATGTAGGTATAGATTACATAGTCTAGACTACTTGTAAATATATAAATCTGACATATAATAATAATAAAAAACAAATTAAGAAGAATAATTAAAAATATCTATATTAACAATCTTCTTATTATATTAAAATATTACTTTACAGTAATTCATTTGATTAATTACGTTCCATGACTTTATATTGAAGAAAAATTTATTATTGCCATCACATTACAAATACATTATGAAATAAACAAAGAAAAATTTAACTAAAATTTATCTTATTTTTTTCAATCTATTTAAATGAAGATATAAATTTACACTATAAAAGAAAAAAAAAGTGTTTTCTAAAAGAATACTAATAATAACAATACTAATAAAAAATATTAAAAAGGGCATCCGGCCCCGAATCGTGCGATAGCGTACGGTTCCAAGGCCCTTGGTCGCGTCCGTCCCCGCCCAGGAGAGGACCTAGGTGTGAGGGTGGGGTCCTCTGAAGCCCCTTAGCCTAACTCAGCTCGCGTTTTCGGATGCGAGTTGGCCGAGGCATGGGCTTTGGAGGTCAAGAGCCACCCCCGCCCTTAAGTGCCTCGGTAACTATGGGCATCCGGCTCTAATGAGTTCACGGAAATGTGTCCCACCGCGCCCAGGAGAGGACGTCGCCCCGATGGAGGCGGTCAGGGCCTAGTGCCCAAATAGCCATCAACTTGCCTCCTAGCAGAATAGTCACGAAGTTTTGGGTAGTGACAGGGTGCGTGCATCTTGGCTTCAGTATATGAGCCCGGTGCACGCTATAGCCCCCCACATCATCGAGTGTGGAGTTTTAAAATAAAATAATAATAAAATAATAATACTAATAAAAATATTTGTAAAATTTAATTATTAAAATACTTTGAGTGTTATGATGTTTAATGTGTGTGGGTAAAGCATTAAACATCGTAAAATAGTGATATACAAAATTCACGACTTTTCTAACTTGTAAAAATATTCTTTACTTAAAAATATAAATAATATTGGCGCTACTAAAATAATATCAAATAATTTAGTTAATACTTTTTGTGAGACATTATTTCGCAAGTCCTACTTTTGAATTTTACTTAACACTCTGTCATTAAATAAAATATTAATACAATGTGCATATTTCATTGCAACTATAATTAAGTTTCTAAACTTTTAAAATAAAAGTTACTAAGTTACTATAAAGCATCTTTGTAATCCCTTCTCCCTTCACTTCATTGAATTTTATACATAAAATTGTATAATGAAGTAAACCAATAAGTTAAAACAAATTTGTGGTTATGAGAAAGTTAGATGAGAAAAATAATAACATGCTTACTTAAAAAAACAATATATAAATTCTATCGTTACCTTTTCACATTCTTTGCATCTCATTACAAGATGCTTCAATAAAAAAAATATATAGCACTATGAAATTTTATATGGCATATCTAAAGCTTGTTGTGATGGAATTTTACCCATCTATAAAACTTTTTTTTAACTTATTCTTCTTCTCTGTGTATATATTCATAAATAAAAAAAAATTATAAGAAGTTTATGTTTTCTTGATTAAATATTATTTTTCCCTTCTTGTAAAATTTAGTAATTAAAACTGACATCAATTTTTATAAGGAAATGACAAAAAAATCTCAGCCTTCCTCGCGTTTTTTTTAAAGTTAGTATAATGCAAAGTATGTATGTAGAGGGTAAGATGGAAATTAAAAAACTTTATTATCATTTGTAATTTTGCTGATTCAAACTTTTAAAACAAGTCAAATGAAATATAACATCTGTATTTTTTTCTTTTTAAGAACAAGATAAATATGCACTCTTTACTAATGCATACATTGAATTTCATATATTATTAAAATTTTATATTACGTGTTCTATATATATGTTGACTTTTTAAACTTTTTTTTTTCTTTTCAATTTATCGCTAAGTACATTTCAAAGTAAATCAAAGAAATCTTAATACATTTTTATAATATCAATATTTTATTTTCATATGAAAATATCAAAAGTGTTTTTTATTAAAGTAACTTTTCTGCATATTTTATTTTACATTGGAAATTCAGAAGAAAAATTTATAGATTTTTTATTCTGTTGAATTATTTATGCATTATTGAAAAGAAATGAGAAATTTAATTTATGATCAGAACTTCAATTCATAAATGTTCAGTGCTATATAGTATAAAAAAAAAGTTTCTTCAGTATAAATATATATAGCATCATGCATATAAACATTTATTCATTAATTCACACATGCTTTATCAATAGAGCCAATATGATATATTTTTGTATTAAAATTTTCTCAATATTATTTTTAATATCCATATCCAGAGAGAGAGAGAGAGAGAGAGAGAGAGAGAGAGAGAGAGGTAATGATGTTTTTTAAATTTATAAATTATATAAAATTTATTGAATTTTCATTGCAATAATTTAAAAATGACAATTTCAAGTAAAATAATGTAATTACACATATGTAGTAGTACATGAATTTTAAACTTTAATGTTCCTTTCAAATTGTAGTTAACAAGCATTAAATAAGAAGCTATTATAAAATGCTTGGTCACACTGATTAACTATATAAAATCCAAGAAGAAAAGTTTAAATTAGCCAAATATTTAGTACAGGAATGTGAGACATTACACGCTACTTTGGATTGTGGCCAAAAATGTCCCTTTAAACTCTTATTGCCGTCTTTTCCCTTCTGTATTTTATAAGCCGAAAGCAGCCCACCCTTAAAGTGACAGAGTAAATCACATTTTAAATTCATTCATTAGTACAGCGAATGTCATCATTTTAGGACAAGATTAAATATATAATCTTCTTATTTCACTTACACTCTGTAGGCTAAATTACTAAAACGACTTACAAATTTTACTAATCTTGAAGGGTGCTACATTTTAATCCTGCAACGTCATCATATTTTATAAAAAGACAACTCGACGTCCACACAAATATTAATTATAAGCTTTTGTAATTAATTAAGCAATATCACTTAAATTTTAACAATATTATATAAAGTCAGCAAAAATTTCATACATTTTCAGAAAGCAATACCTGTGAAATTAATGTCCGATGAAAACCATAGTTTGGAGAAGATTTTACAAATCATGCAAATTCTAGTATTAAAAAAATAAAAATTGTTGTCCCGTATCCATTAAAACGGCTTCTTTTCGTATATGTAAATCAATCTTTATTTATATTGATGAATATATAGTGTATGGTATGCTTTATCCATTTTTAACATCAATATGTCTAGTCTCAGAATAAAATATTTACAACTCCTAAAAGGCAAGGAAGGATTTGGCTAGCCAAATATATAAATAATAAAATTTTATTACCTATTGTATAAAATAATGAGGGAAAGTAGTTATCAAAATTTATTTAAATTTTTTTTTTACCTGTAAATATATTGTCAATATATAGAAACAAAATTCATTAGAAAAACACTGCTTTCATGATCATTATATTAAAACTGTGTTTCAATTGAATGTATACTTCTATATATATAAAATAGCCATGAAAACAAATTAACCTTAATAAAATATAGGAAAACTCCCTATCCTGTGTTAAAATGTATTGCTTTACTCTAGTTGTTTCTATAATAATTAAATTTCCATTCAGATATATAGAGATTGTGGCTGTATTATACCTTAGTGTGTTTGTAATAACCATTTAGTTTAGAAACGCAAAGTTAAACGACGACAACTCTTAAACAATGTTGTGAAGAGAAGTTACTTTGTTTCTATTGATAATCTTAACGTTTATAATAACCTCAATTTCAAGTCACTTTAGAGATTATAATAATTATTAACTTATTATATTTAACCAGATAAACACTTCAAACATTCTCTTAAGAGGTTAATAAATTATTCTCAACGTAAAATACGATTATATATTATATAAATTGTCGTATCATTGCATAAACCATATATCGAAAATATTTTTATTACCTTTGTGAATATATATTCTTTATATCACAAATCATTTTGAAAAAATTCTGCAGATATTTTTTTCACTGATATAACAAAATAAATGTTCCAATTTAACTGATCTAAATAATAATAAAATAAGAATCAATTAATAACAAGTCATTAACTTTATTTATTAAAAAATATACTTGATTTATTTCCATAAAATATGCCAAAAATTTGACAAATTAATTAATTATAAATTAATAAAGCGTATGAATTTCTTATTAATTATTAACTAAATTTATACGTGTCAATATTTCATATTATATAAAATGCTAAACATATTTTTATTTATAATTTATAATATCAAATTGTTGTCGTTAATTAATTACATTAAAATCAGTTAAATTTTAATTAACAGGTTAAATAAAATATCTTGATTGGCAGCATTGATATATTACATAAATTTTTGAGTAACTTTAAAAAAAAAGTGTTATATTATCATATTTTACTTTTTAACGTTCTATACGTCCAACACAAAACACACGTGCCATTGACAAGCACACTTTATGTTATTTTAGTCATTGGTATAAAACTTTGAAATGTATAACTAACAAACTGTAAACATTTTCGATAGCTCGGAAAATGTCGAATATTTTGATAGTGAAAGTGTTTCAAATTGTGAAGAGAGAGCCCCTGTAATGTAGGCAACAATGTGGGCAGATCTGTTGTGCGGGTTGCAGATATATATTTCCCCTTTGATTAATACAATTTTAAATAAATAAACATATAAAATACAAGTACACACACTGCTTTTATTGCATTTATATTTTTACTATTTTATTAAAAAAGTAGCTTAATCTTCCAGTTTTTTATAAAAAAAAAAAAAAGTCGATGCAAGTTTTGAAAGGGACGGACTTTCATTAGGATGTCTCAAAGTTTGTTACGAGCCTCAGTTACAAAGATCACAAAATTCGTGTTTCTCAACTTTGCTGATGAAGGGAGTACAAATTTTCAGGCATATAAAACTTTTTTTCCCCAATATATCACCAACAATATACAATGTGTGAAATTCAAGTAGAATACAAAAACCAGTGAAGAAACGCTGAAAATTTTAAAATTGATTTATTTTATTCTGTCGCCGCAATACTATTACTTTTATTTCAAAAGTTTTTTTAGTTTTCTAAAAGCATAATATTATATAACATTTACAATACAACAGAAGACGAAAAAAACATAACAATGTAATATATTTTTTTACGTAAAAAAAGTAAAGTTGAATTATGTAAAAGCATTGGAAGAGGTTTTTTTTTATCTTCATTAGGCAGGGCTTTCAAAAACTAATAAAAAAAATCCTAATATTATTATTTTATTTATTCAAAAGTTATATTTTCATTACCGTAATATTAAGTTTTTATGCTGGTACATATACTCATTCTGGTATTAATATAACAAATGCGTAGTTTATTTTATTTTAGGCATAAAAACTAAAGGCAAGGAGAATTTACATATCACAAATTTAAATATATTTTTTAATTTTTATTATTATCATTATTTTAGAAAGACACAAATGAAGAGAAAAATAATATTTCTGTTAACTGTAAAGTTTTCAAAGATTTACTTGCATGCTGCTGCAGTATGAAAATATAAAATAATGTAGTACAAAGTCAGCACTAAAATCAAACACAACTAAATCAAACAATATTTTATTTGTGCATGCATTATTGCTAATTTATTAATTATTGATACAATTATTCAATTCATTGTTGATATTAAAATATTAACTCAATTAATATTTTAAATTAAGAGAGAGAGAGATAGAGAGAGAGAGAGAGAGAGAGAGAGAGAGAGAGAGAGAGAGAGAGAGAGAGAGAGAGAGAAGTAGATTTTCATTAATAGAAATGTTATTTAGTTTACAAAACAAATGACAAACGTTTTGAATTGTAATTATTTTCATTAGAAAATAACTGTTGAGCGAACGTTGTCTAGTGTCAATCTGGACATCGCACGTATTTTGAGAGAGAGAGAGAGAAACTGTTTTAACATGCAATTAACGTGATACCAGCACTCCATTCCTCTACAAATATATGTTTCAACAACTACTAGTCGCAAATCATGTTTGATATTAGTTTCTACAAAAAGCATTTAAATTTATACTCTAATGAAATTATTGTATCATTAAGAGAGGTATTAACTTTTTGTTCCGTAACTAATGGATTTAATGTTTTCTTTTTTTTTCTTCTTTTTTTTACATACTGCTGAATAAAAAAAAAAAAAATCCAATGCACAAATCACACGTTAATACGAAAAGTTTTTCTCGCTTTTATAACAAATGGTATTACGTTTTTTTTTTTTTTTTTTTTTTTTTAAACCATGCAAATATAATTTGTGCGAATGAAAGAATTAAAAAATGACACTTTTATATTTTTAGTTATTTTACTTCTACCGTTGTTAGCTAAATCGTTAGCTTCTGTTTGAAAAAAAAAGTATTTTATATTAAATATAAACGTCGTTTATAAAATATATGGCTTCATTTTTTTCAAAATTAAAAATAATTAACGAAGACCTCCAAAAAGTTTAAAAAAAATTATATTAATATAATTTATTGCAATCATTTTAATTGAACATTCTTGTAAATAAGTTTAAAATAAACCAATCCTTTTTTTTTTTTTTTTTTTTTTTTTTTTAAACACAGCAAAAACAGTTAGTTTACTCCCACGAATTTTTTTGAAACTTTGTAAACTTGATACCTTAAACAAAACTCATTATGTTGGAGTTCAAGTTTCAAAATATATTAAAAAAAAAAAAGTTGTTGTCTTTTATAACAAATTTTGCTTATATTTGTTATATAATTTTGAAACACAAAACGGTAGACAATTTACTGATATTTTATACGAGCATATAAAGTGTAATTTCTAATTATAGAATGTGGAACTATAGATTACAATTAAAATTAACATATTACCTTTGGGATTACATTCTTCTATAGGTTTATAAAATATTCCATGTTGATTATTTTCAGAGTTTATCGCTACTATGGATGTTTCATAAAGAAGAATAGATTTGCAAAACGTTAGATTTATAAAATTTCTATGAGATTTTATATAAAGGTAGCAAACACTACATACGTCAGAGTTGATTACTTTCAAATATACCACTATATATGTATACAGAGGGTTTTTAATCTCTCTTATGAATTATAAATATAGAAAAACACAGAGAATAGATTAAAATTAAATGAATAGCAATAAATATTATACAGTTGAAATAAATATATTGGAAAGCCTGACCTATATATAACACGTGTAAGGGAATAAGGTATACATTTCTAGCTTTTTTTGCATATTTTTTTATTTACTTATTTTCCACGTACTGTATACGATATACATGATTTTTACATTTTGATAGTACAATGGTCAAGGGAAAAGAACGAAAGAAAATAGAGGAGAGAGAGAGAGAGAGAGAGAGAGAGAGAGAGAGAGAGAGAGAGAGAGAGAGAGAGAGAGAGAGAGAGAGAGAGAGAGAGAGAGAGAGAGAGCACTTTAAGTAGTATGACGCCTCTTGTTACTGTTACTTTTTCATTCTCTACTCTAGTTGATATTATAATTTATTTTAAAAAATCTTTATTTTTAGTATTTTAAATTAAAAATGTCCCAAAAAAATATATTAAAAGCATTTTCTTTTTTTAGAGGTTATGTTGACAGAACAGGATTTCAAACTGAAAACTATGTGTTTTGTTTTGTTTTGTTTAATTTAACTCTACGTTTTTGAAGGGACATCACATAGCTTAAGAGCTTAGCAGTGTCGACCACTAAGAGAGTTTTGTTTGTGGTCAAAGAGAATTCGGAAGAGTTCTAAAAGCTCACCACTATAAGGCTTTTATATGTATATGTATAAATAGAACGAATATTTTCAAGAATACTAAAGATCAAACTTTATGACATCATTGTTTTAAATATTATATCTGTTTATTTTAAGTTTATAATTTTTATAACACAGTAAAGAGTAAAAATGTTATTCTCTTTTTAAATTCTACTGACGAGAGCTAAAATTATAATTTTAGCTTAAAAATAAAATTTTGATTTACTTTATATTTTATTTATTTTTTAATCTAATCTTTGTAAAATTTATTCTTTCACCTGTGTACACGATTCAATTTTTCTTTTAATACCACATTCAAATTTTCTACTATTTATTGTTGAGACGTGAAAAATTTACGATCTTATTTAATATATACAAAAAACAGATATACGTACAGATAGAAAACTTTAAATTTGACTTCTCTTACGATGTGTAAAAGGCTTGTTAAACTAAGATTTAAAGTTCAACATCTGTACAATCCAAACTATTTTACATTATTTGTGAAATATTCACTTAAAAAAATTCAATTGAAAATATTTCTCTTTTTTTTTTATGAATTTATATTGTAATTTATTTTTTCATATTACACTGATGTCAAAGTTTACTTTATATAAATATATTATATATATATTTATATTTATAGAATCATGAATCAATAATAACATGATCGATGCTATATAAATAATATTTATGTAACGTAACAATTTTTGAGTGTTTTTATTAAATGTTTGTAACTGATATTTATATGAAACATAATATTTTATATGAATAAAATCTATAACCTATCCGTATGTAAATATAAACAAAAAGTAAACCATGTTTGAATATAAAAATATATCAAAACTAAAGTAAACGTTAGGATATAAAAATTGGTAATTTTTATTAAAGCTTGAGACTCTCATTACATTTGTAAACATAAAGTGACATTTACATACCAAAGTAAAAAAAAATAGTATAAATATTGATATTAAAAACAGTATTTTAGAATCAAAATCATTTTTCAATAACAATTTTGACAGCAAGTATTTAACTTCCATAAAACCACTTAAAGTGAGGACGTTGCAAAATCCCAATATTTTCCCCATACACACAGTGGGAATATTATTTAATCTTTTTAATTTATTTGGTTCCCTAATTATTATAAGTGTGCATTCATTAGTGCAACAAAATAGCAGTTTTCAAGTTTAATAATACGTACTGTTACCCCTAAATTAAAGCTATAAGGTTACAAACTAATTAAAATTTTAAGAATCTGTCTTGTCATGCTTCATAAAAATAGCAACTATGCAAAAAAAAAAATTATATAACAACAAACTTTAAATTACTTTATATATATATATATATATATATAGAGAGAGAGAGAGAGAGAGAGAGAGAGAGAGAGAGAGAATGCATCAGTTTACAAGAGGAAATACTTGTAATGACTTTTATGTAATAAATGAGAAAGTATGAAAATGTAATTTTTCTTTTTTAATGTTGACAGTTTCATTATGATGCGTAAAAATAAAATACATCTTTGTATTCATGTTTTCTATTTATGATTACTATCTTCAATAAAAAACAACAACTTAATGTTAGTTTTACCTACAAGATGATAAACAAAAAAGTGCGTCAGTCACATCGTTACTTGACGAGATTACTGCAGTAAAATTTGTTCTCAAACAGGGAAGAGTGAAGGTGCTGGTTTTTATCTGAGGAACTCACGCGAAGTACACAGGAGATAGTGACGTCATAAAGCATAACTCATATACTTTACATGAAAATTTATATTAAAATTTATATCAACATTATATAATATATTTGTTTGACATTATTAAGTAATTAAATAATATAATAAAGAGATACTTTAAGTATGTTAAGTTTTATATTACATAACAACTTTTATGTTTATGAGAAAGTTTAAAATTTTACATGATATCATGTTTTAATCATTATATTATTATCAACAGAAAAAAAATTAATTAATTAATTTTTGTTTTATATTATATTTAAAAAGCAGTTATTTTTGAAAGTTTAATAATTTCTTTTTAAATTTCTTTTATTCATATTCTTTGACCTTATTTATTTATAAACTTTTAATTGAGTTGTTTCATTTTTTTTTCTTTACTTAAACTTCTTATACAACTATCTTATATTTTCCATATATTTATGTACAGTATTTTGAATGCAAATGAAATCGAAACTAAACTACTGTATTGAGACTGCAATTTATTTGTTCTTACAAACAAAAGTATCGAAGTACATTACTATGTTTCAAATTCAAACTGCCAGAGGTGATTTTCCAAGCTTTAGTGCGCATTACATGCAACAAACATCAGCCTTGCACTGTAATCTCTTATACAGTATTATATATATATATATATATATATATATATATATATATATATATATATATATATATATATATATATATATATATATATATATAATATTATATAACATTATGTATAGCTTAAACTAGGAGAAAAGCAATGAACGTTACTTTATCCTCGTTATGAAAAGATACATTATGAATGTATACATTTACTGCATTAGTATAATCTCTAAAATGTAGGTAGATAATGCGCATAAGAGAAATACATCATGAATTAATGTTACGTATTCAAGGTTAGTTTAAATTCAAAACAAAAATATTACATGAAATATTATATTAACATTAGCATAAAATATATTTTAAATATATTTCTTTACAAAATATATGATTGTATAATATATATTTTAATAAATAGTGAATATTCAATTTTTCTTTTAACCAAATATAAAACTTACATTTTTAGTTCTAAAGTTTTTAAATAATGTTTTTCAGTTTAAAAAAGTGGTTTGTATAGTTGCGACGACTTGATGCACTACCATCATTAAATTATATAAGTCAGCAGTTCACTCACTGCCTTTAGAATAAAAAAAAATACTTAAGTGCTTCACAAAGAAGATTAAAATAATTTAACTTTTTTTTTTCTGTATGAATAATTACAAAAACTTTCACGTTATAAAAATCATATATATTTTTTTTAATCCCTAGCTACTAATTTATCTTTCTCTTATCGAGGACATACGTTAAAGTCAACTACTGAATACTAATATTGTACATGAGCTACATCAAGATAAAATCAATTTTTATTTTGTTTGAACATCATTTGTTGCAATCAGCTCTTTATAATAATAATAATAATAATTAACGGCTTTTTTATTTGGGCGAAATCAGGTGTACAACCTCTCAATTTAACCCAACTGTGTAACAGTACAGTCAGTTACATTTTTTGTTAGTATAACATCAACATATAGCATGAAAATTAAATTAATAATTTATTTGATAAATTTTAATTAAAGTTGTTAATTTAATAACTAGAATTTTAAAATTTAAGTTAAGTATTACTTTCACTTAAATTTATATAGTTGAGAATATATATACACTTAAAATTGTTGTTAGTAGATATGAAAATTAATAATAAAAAATAGTGGTAATAATAATTGAGAAATAAGTAATTATAAAAACATATTGTTGAGAATAATATTATGCATTTATGACACCATAGGGTACATATCGTTATTGCATATCGTTATAGGTCCTAATAGCAGAAAAATCTGAATTTTTTACCAGTTATTATACTTGAAGATTGGCCAAATGCAATTTTTTAAAAATATTAGGAGTTAAGATTGTTAAAAATATTATGCTTAGAAGAACCCATTCAAATTTTTTTTTCTCGTGCTTACATAACAAAATAACTTATGGTATGCTAGTAGCTGTTTTTCCTTAAAAAAAAAAAAAAAAAAAAAAAAAATGCTGTGATTTAATGATTAAAGGCTCTAAAATTTATACCATAAGCAGATAACATAAAAAAAGAAATGGCTATTGATTTTTAAGAGCCTTTTCAATGTAACATACTCTTTCTATATATTATTTAAAACAAGCATTGTTACTTTATTTCTCTTTAATTAGTAAAATGTATAGCATGCTTTACAAAATTTTATTGCACTTACGATAATTTCAAGTCACATGTTGCTTGTGCGATAATAACGTCGCAAAGTACAAATTATTAGCAACTTTAAGACCTACATAATATGCAAAGACATAGGAAACATAATAATAATAATAATAATAAGGATATTAAAATCTTATTAATGCATTTACGTGTATAATAATTATATACAAAGTTTATAATTACATATTATTGTTTTTGTTATGTTTACATTGTCGTATCATAATTATAGATTAGAGTACTTTAGAAGTTTCTTAATTCTAGCTCTAGCTCTAGCAATTATTATAGTTATCTTTAGTATGATATTCTTTCAATATTTATACATTTTTAATACGTAATTTTTATGTACTGTACATTATATAAACATAACACATTATATTTATATATATGTGATGTAAAGATTTGTCAACTGACAAACTAAATTGCTATTGGCTATTTAGAGTGTAAAAAAATCAATAATAGTTTTCTTATATTTCTCTACAAGTAAATTTGAGAAAGGGAGAGAAAGAAAGAAAAATAAAGAGTGTGTGTGTGTGTGTGTGTGTGTGTGTGTGTGTGTGTGTGTGTGTGTGTGTGTGTGTGTGTGTGTGTGTGTGTGTGTGTGTGTGTGTGTGTGTGTGTGTGTGTGTGTGTGTGTGTGTGTGTGTGTGTGTGTGTGTGTGTGTGTGTGTGTGTGTGTGTGTGTGTGTGTGTGTGTGTGTGTGTGTTTGAGAGAGAGAGAGAGAGAGAGAGAGAGAGCTACGTCAAGCATTATAAAAGATGATAGTATCGTATTTTAGCACTCCCTCTAAGAAGATGTACGAATACGTATACTACGCTAATACTATATATTCCAACAAACCGAAAAGAAAGAGAAGTGTGAAAGATTATTAAAAAAAAATCATTGTTCTTTACTAAACACTGTATATATGCAGTAAAAACTTGGTACTTAAAAACTATTTAATTAATAGTTGAAAGAAAAATATATTTTTATCATTACAATCTTGATCGTTGGATTTATTTTGTCTCTATATAGTTTTGTAAAACTAATAATTGGATCATACATGATCATAATAATGCTGTCTGCAAAGTTTTAATTCATATCCGTTCAAGTTGTTAAAACCATTATTAAAATTAAAACGTTTGTATGGTTGGTTTCATTTAAATATACGGTATTTCATTTTAAATAATTTTTAAAGTATTAGAGCGTAATAATTATACATTTTAGTTAGACTCAACTGACGTGAGACACGTTTAATTAAAACTATTTTTTTTAATTACAATTGTAAGCATCAAAGTTTTTATTTAATTTATCATTCATGTATTAATTTTTATTTAAGTATTTATAACAAGGTTGAAGCTAAAATTTATTTTATATCAAAAAACTTAATTAAAATTGAGCTTGACCTATTAGGCTACTTAAAGTACAAATTATTTATTTATCATGAAATCTTGAATTTGAATTTTTTTTTCCGTGACAGTTGTAATAAAATATTTTCTTATTACATTCTTTGCATGTTTATAACAGCAAAATTTTAAAGTTTGTTTTAATAGTATTAAAAATTTAAGTAATTCAAGAACGAAAGTCTTATTTGCAAACATTTTTTTTTCGACTTTCTTCCAAATGCGTTTTATTATTATTATTACTTAAGTTTTCGTGACGACAAAGATAAAATGCAACAATTTTAAATAAATCTTAAAACGTGATCTTTCTATTAATATTCCATATATTAGGTCAATGTCAAAACAAAGGAAAACATATTATAGTTAACTAGTGTACGTTTACACACGTGTTAAAGAGCTACTGTATTTAATTTGAACTGATAAATGTGAAAGCATTATATTTACATAATTATGCTATGTCCGTACAACTCTAGGGAAATATTAAAAAACATATCTATGCAATATCTCAACCATAATTATAATAATTAGTCACTTATAATTGTGATAGCTTGAAAGCCGAATATTATAAAACCTTGACCAAAAAATTAACATGATAAAAAAACATAAAAGAAAAACATTTTCACAGCATTGTAAAGCCTCTTTCACAATAATGGACTTAAGGTTCTGCGTAATTTGACGTATTTATGTTGTTATAACAATGAAAATATGTTGTTTAAGCAGAATTTACATCCATTGTGAGAGCTAATTTTGTAATGAACAACAACAAACAAATAACAATATAATGTACATGTACGAGTATATTGCTTAAAATATAAACGTAAATATATAAATAATTTTATTAGTTTTAACACATTTACTTATTTCAAATGACTGATATAGTTTTATTACATATATATCATGACGCTGCTTTATTTTTTATATCCCTTTCGGGGTTAGCCAACAGCATTTTACTTTGACCTAGTGATTGACCTCCACAACTACCTATCCTGATACAACTCCCTTGCTTCACTTATATTTTATATTCATAATTTGCTTCATACATTTTCTTTAGCACCGTAGTTTTACTATCTTTTTTGTATATGATAGACGATTATATAATTTTATGAAATAAAGTAAACATGGTGTCACTTTTTTTTAAACGACTACGGTAGAAATTGTAAAACGGATTGCTTACTTTAAAATTGTTTCCCTGATTTGTGAGAACGTGTGAATAGATCGCATTTCATGGTATAAAAATTCAAAGAAATTTGGTTTTGAGTTCAGTATCTCTTCAATGTATAATTAAAATTGTTATATTACATATTGAAATTATTTGTTAAATCGTAGCAAAATATCGATAGTTTGAAGTACTATTAAAGTCAACACTAATACAAATATTAGTAAAGCACATATTGCTCATAAATCAAGACAAAAAGACTTAACAATACACTTAAAAGTACTTTAACTATACATTGAAATTACAGTAAATTGTATTAAATAGTTCAGCATAATAAGACTTGAAATATTGTATAAATTTAAAATAATACAATTTGCTTAATAACTACAATAGAGTAATATATGTATTTTAATATATATATATATAAATCAATAAATATTTAATTGAGATATAAAGTACATACATTTATAATTAAAATGTTAATTAATTAACTAAGAATATAAATATTAAATTAATTACCAAATTATGAATAAGTATAAATTTTTAAATTAATACGAAACAAACTTTTCCGTATTATATTCATTTGCATTGCAAAATACAACATTTTCCTCTATAAAATGTATTGTACAAGTTGTTGAATATTTTTTTATTTAAAATAATCATATATACATATATTTTAATATATTATATTGTATAATAATATAATATTTAAATATTGAATTGTACAGTACTCACGCAAATAAACACCGAACATATAAAAAATATGATAAATTATCATTGCTTTTTATTTATTTTTTTACTTTACTTTTATTCATCATAATATGTGACTCTAAATATTATATTGTGTTGATGTTTTTAACATTTTGTCTCGTCATTGTATATATATATATATATATATATATATATATATATATATATATATATATATATATATATATATATATATATATATATATATATATATATATATATATATAAATTTAATTCCACTGTCCCGTCATTTCAGTGCCACATATTATGAAATAAAACTTTGATATATAAACGAATCAATAATGTAACATTTTTTTATTGTTTGTCAATGTATTTAGCTGAGCTTTTAATCACAACTCTCACATTACAAAAAATAAATAATAATAATACAGAATAAAAAAACACTTATCATATACACTAGATCAAATAACTAAATTACGTTATAAAGTTTATTAAAATAAAATTAATTTTATCATATCAGATTTAATCTTTATAATTTTCAAACTAGATTATTTTCATGTACCTTATAGTACTACAATTATTTTCTTAAATACTGATAAGTTATGTCAAGGTATTCTAAAAAGAATGGCTTTGTTAGTTATATATTATATATCATTATTATTTTATTCAGAGTGTGATATTATGCTAAAAAAATAGTTTTTTTTTTATTTAATCTCCATATTCAGCTTTTATATTGGGTATATATGTGAAATAGCACTCATTATATTGAGTGTTAATTTGCACATAAATGGGTTTTAATATTGGAGATTGTTGGAACGTGTGAACTCTATGACTAAATCCATTAATATTAGTTAGTTCGGTATATAATCGACAACTAACGATTGCTGTACTTCATTTCAAGTGTCGATGCAAATTTAAACTTCTTGCAAGACTGCAGTTTTCAACATATTTCAAATCGATGCTAATATAAATGATTTATGATTAACCAATGCAAACTCAATATTTCTAACACACTGCTTCCCCCTCCCCTTTTGTAAAAATAATACTTATGCATAACAGTCAGGGAAAAAATTACAATAATATTCCATCTAGATTTTATGTGACAAAGTATAAAGCTAAATAATTCATCTAAAAATTAGATTAAAAAAAATGTGTTAATATTATGTTTTTTGTTTCAAATATTAACTATAATATCTGGAGTAGAGATGGTTTTGAGTTATATAAAAAACTACGAAACATTCGGGATGAATTAGTATCAACAATGTGACATTAAAGCTTGTAGATGCTTTTTTTTTTCTACCACTGTCAACTCGCATTGGGATTCACTGCTTTACAAGTTTAAATCTGCTTCATGTTGACACGCCAGGTCAATTCTTTTATTTTTTACATTTGTTATTTTAATAGTACATAATATTGAGCAAATAAAGCAAACAAGAAAAAAAAAACAGAAAGTTATAATGATGAGATACGGCATACATTATTTGTGTTATGTATTATGTTTATTATTAACATTGAAATATTAAAAAAATTCTTTCATCATGTATTAATAATTTAAAAGTTTTTTTTTTTTTTTTTTTGCTTTGCTTTGCTTTTCTAAAAAAGCAAACAAAAATATTTATTACGATATTATGTTTGGTTGACAGGGCATGCTGCATGTTCTGTTCGTGGTTAACAACAATATGTCATTAATAATTTATGTGGTTTTTAAAAACATAAAAAATTATTTCATTTTGAAATTTCAAAAATGTACGAAAATATATATATAGAATATATATATATATATATATATATATATTATAGAAAATGTATATTCTATAAATTAATAAGAATAACTCTGTTATGCATTATTTAATGTAAACTATAAACTAATGTTAAAAAAATAAACTATATTTTTAAATATAAATGTAGTAAATTTTATTGTAATAGAACAAAAAATATATATTTGTACATAATATGATAATGTTACATAACTTTTCAAGTTTAAAATTTTATCACTCAAAACTCACGCATATTAAAACCTTATATATATATTCAAATTTAGAAACTTTTACACTAACTTTAATAAAACTATACCACTGAAAATATTTGAAAACTTTACAAATATTTTCCAGTATATAGAAAAAATTTAACTATGTTGCCGCAAAATAATTACTGTATATATACAAAAAGTTTTACGTTAAATTTGAAAAAAAAAAAGTTTTTTCTTTTTCAATTAAGCGATAAAGAATTCTTTTTGTACACATTTGCGTTTATTTTTTTACATCACACGATTATTAAAAAATATAAAAGAGGACATAATTAATTAATGTAAGTTTTAATATAATCAAATACAAGTCATTAAAATTTATAAATAAAATATTTGTATGTAAAAATAAAAAACTATACCACGATATACTATTGATGTTTCACTTCAATAGCTATATTAAATCACGCTTGTAGCTATATACCATAAAATAAACATCAACTCTTTGTTTTAGCACAAAGATATTGTAATTGTTCTGATACGTCGTTGCTACAACAAATTTCAGAACACATATTATTTTAAAGTTTTCAATGTCTATGAAAAAAGAATATTCAATTTGCTTATTTTCCGAATATTTTAAGCCATAGATACCTCATGCAACAATATGTTCTTTTTAATAATGAAACACAAAATGGGATCTCCAAAAGTGATGACAAATTTTACCAGAATGTAAATGTGGCCCCACAAGAGAGTGTAAAAATACTGTAAAGTATGCTATTTGCGTGACTATTCCGATTTCTGACGTAAGAAACAGGCAAAAATTAGTACAAAAATGTTGTGCGGGTTGCATAAGCCCAAAATTTCTGATCACTGACTTCTACGGCGCTTCAGTTAGGTTTTGAGACAAACTAATGAAATTTATGTAAGTCCCATCAAGTGTTTTGTAATACGGGTATAAATACTTTATATTTTAATCTGGTCTATTCCTTTAAAATCTAAAATATGTATTATGTTGTGGATAAAATGTGGAATTTATGATTATTTTACAAGAGAGTAAGTAAACTAATTACAAAGTTATTCACGAAATGTGTAACACACATGAAGTTAGCAACAAATATAAAACATGTGGTTTACGTTGCCGATCAGGCTTGAATATCTAATAGTATTCGACGTTATACATTATATAAGACATAGCTATCAATAATATGAAACATAAGTTTTAGTTTGGTGCAAATACTATGGTGGTGGTGTAGGAGAGAGAGAGAGAGAGAGAGAGAGAGAGAGAGAGAGAGAGAGAGAGAGAGAGAGAGAGAGAGAGAGAGAGAGAGAGAGAGAGAGAGAGAGAAGGGGGAAAGAGAAATATAATCAGTTAAAAGGGATTAAAATTGCCTTTGAAGTAAAGTAAAAGCCACTGATATAATGCTCTGCGTGCAGAAAGCTGTTCATTTTAAACGTCCTTTAATATATTATCTATCAATCTCTTTTACTGCAATAAGCTTTTAAAAAAAAAAAAAAAAAAAAAGAATAATATATTATATATAACCACTTCACTTTGTAAAGCAGTTCAATTATTGACTATTGTGAATTAAAGTTATATTGAATAATTAAATACTAATTTAATAAACATATTGAAATAGTTTCTATATATGTATAATTTATTTTCCTATGTGGTTTAACTTAATTATACCAAACAAAATAACTATAACTTGTACCACATTAAATATTATGTTTCTATTAATTGGTATTGAATACAAACAATTAATACTAATTTAATGAATTTATATAAATTTTGATTATACTTTTTTATGCTATAAAACTTTATAAAATTGTATCAATTTTATGTTTGATCAATCGGTAATAAAAAGGTATTAATTATTTATAATTAAAAATTGACTTAATAATGCCAACACAGTACGAAATTCAATATATTTAAATGGTCAATAAAAGATTATAATGTATACTGCATATTGGGTCAATATATATATTATTTTTTTTTAACACACAAATTCAACTTTTAGATGGTCAGTTTTTACTACCACACTTTTTTTGTTACTTTATCATACTTTTGACACTGGAGTGTACTCAACTTTTATTTTTGATTGTTTAATGTCATTTCTTTTGCACAACAAAAATAACTTTCAACATCATGCACACGTGTCTCTGTAAAAAAATCATGAAGTTCAAAAATATTTAAACTTTCTTATACTTTCATTACAGCAAATTTAATAATTATATTATAATGCTTTTCATTATTTATAGAATCACTAACTTTGAAATCTCTCTCTCTCTCTCTCTCTCTCTCTCTCTCTCTCTCTCTCTCTCTCTCTCTCTCTCTCTCTCTCTCTCTCTCTCTCTCTCTCTCTCTCTCTCTCTCTCTCTCTCTCTCTCTCTCTCTCTCTCTCTCTCTTTAATTTACAAAAAAGTTCGGTTAATTAATTTAAATAGTTCTCTTTATTAAAAAACACAATATACGGTACATTTTTAATAAGTTGAGTTTATTTTAATATTATCTATTTATATCAATGCAATAAGTAAAAAAATTGCATTTAATTGAGTAAATATAATGAATCGCGTTTTCAATTTGATTAACAATACTGGTGTACCATTTTAAAAAGTTTTATTGATTTAGTTATACGTAAAATACAAAATAAATAACAAATTTTCTAGTAAAGTGATTTTAAATTTTATTATATTGTACTGACATTGGTGCAATTGACTCATTCCGATGAAGTAATTTAGTGGGTGCTCAGCTGGTAATAAAATCAGTGGAAAAATCACGCTACTGGACAAATGATTGGAATTATTTTTCCAGATGAATTCATTTTGTAAAATATTCGGTACATTAGATTATAATATTTAAATGTACTAAAATAAACAAATTAAATATCACATTTTAATTGCTGTTAATGATTTTAGTAAATTACTTAATAAATCATATTAAATAAATTATTTGAATGAGTCTCATTTTCTATACAGCACTTTTTTTTTTTTTTTTTTTTTTTAAACTAATAAATAGTGATTTAATTTTTATGTTCATAATATTCGTACTACATGCATGTTTTTCATTGTTGTTACACTGTAAAATGCAGCAAAATATTTTAAATATTTATGTTATAAAGTACTAATTTTTTACTTTTAAGTTTAAATTATTTAATTAAAAAAAAGTGAAAAACGAGCAAGCAAACGACACTAATACGGAAATAACTTTTTTTTTTTTTTTTTTTTTTTGTTACAAAAAGCTGCAAAGTATTTTATTGATTTAATTTGTAGTATAATATAATATACTGTCATATTAAATATTACTGTAACATTATTCCCAATTTGCTGCCAAAATTCCCATGGGAAGAAATCAAATTATTTTCTCTAAACTTATAAAATTAGATACACACACACACATAATAATAATACACTTGGTTATTTCTTTGGTTACCCCTTACTGCATTTTTATGTCGCAATGCAAATATATGAGTCTAACCAGTTAAAAAAAAAAAAAAAAGTAAACTGAGTAGAGGGGGATTCTTTTATGTTGAAGCAGCTCTTTTATTAAGATAAATTGTTATAGAAATTTCAGATTTCTCAAATAAAATAAAAAAAGAGAGAAATAATATTATGTTTACATATAAAAAAAATTGCTGCAAACGAAGTAAATGAAAATTTCCTTGCACGACAAAAAAGTTACTCTCTTGTTTTAGAACACAATTTTTATACACATGTATATTTTTTTCTACTGTTTTCGGTATTCATGATAAAGATAATAATCATTTTGAAGAACGTCGTTTATTTTCATTGTTATAGAATAATAAGAATTTATCCATAAGAATACAGATTTATTTTTATCCTAACTATTTTTCCATTTTCTTTACAGTACAGTTTATCTCAAAAATACTAAACATAAAAATTATTATCATGCACTTAAAAAAAAAGTTTTATAATTTTGTTTTGAAGTAGTTATAATAAATTTAGTGGTATATAAATAATTTAGGGTGTAGTAAATTTTGATTATTGACAATGTTTTACGAAACTGTGGTAAAATTTGTAATTTAAAGCAGTAAAAATAAAAGTTATTCTATAGTAAAATTTAATCTATATATTTTACAAAATCAAAATAAATATATAATTTTATTTTTAGTAATAAAAAGGAGTTATATGTATTAATTCATTTGTACTTTTTATGAAAGAGTTAATATTAGGTAATTTTTTTCAAATATATTTTTAGGTTATGGTACGAATGAGTTGATTACCTCTATATAATAATTAATTTAATTATAAATAACGATGTAGTTATTTGACAGAACACAGAAATTGCATTATACGCACTAAAAATATATTTCACTCTCTGTTGTTAAATTTACGATACATACACGCACATATATTATAATATGAATTATTTTTCCAATTTGTGTAACTTTTTATTTTTCCTTTGTCAAAAAATATAAATTTCAGTGAACAAAAAGTTTATTGAAGTGTAAAGTTTTTTTAGTTGAAGCAGTCAAGCGATATATACACATACACACACACATACAGAAGCTATAAAATATTTTGTTGTAATTACCGTTAGCTTTGCTTCCACTCTACTACAAAATTGTTCTGTCACAATAATTTGATCTTGTAATACATACTGTAGAAAGTCCAAGTGCTTTTTTTTATGTCATTATTTTTAATAAATATACTGCGCAATATATTATAAGCTACTTCGTTAACTAAAGTATAGTTGCAATGCAATCTCTACAGGGACTATGTGTTTACAGGGAGTTTCTCTTCATATTATTATTAAGCCTTAATAGCATTAGGAAAAATAGAGTTTGCTTCGTATGAGTTTCGTTTCATTTTTTTTCTTCTTCTTTTTTCCTCCTCTTAATTTCCCTCTTTTAGTTTTTTATAATTTTATTCAATAATAACGTGTTGCAAAAATTAAACCAAGGTTAATTATTCTATCAGATTAAAATGTCACCACGTAATATATTAATGCTGTTTATAATCCTTGAAAGTTCATGTTGAAAACAAGAAACAATGATGATCATCTGATGAGATTGTGCATATTAAGAAACAAAGCTTCAAATGTGTCAAAATCCACAACAACACAGCATCTATCACTCTCTAGAGTACATTTACCCAACACATTTCACACGTTTAGGCACTTTTAATTAATACTTTAATATCATTAATAAATAAGTTTTCCAATTTTTCACAAAAAGATTAATATACAGTAATTATGTTATTTTTTTTACGTAGAATTTCTATTATTATCGGTGATGTATTACATTGTGATTTTACTTAAAATATAAATGTAATACTTTGTGAAGATATCAAGATACGTAGAAGAACTTTGACTGTGAATTTACGTACGTGTGAAATAATTCGTTACAAAATCTATAAGGGTCATGAAAGTTTCAGTTATAGAAACATATGGACTACTTGCTATACTATATAGGTATATAACATTTTTTTTTTTTCCTTTTCTTATACTTTATTGGATATTTTTATCCTTTTCATGTTAGCTTAAAGTCTCTTAAGCCAAGTTTGAAGGATTTCCGATATCCTTATCTACCCTTCCTTGATTTAACCACTGGTATCTTTAACGCTTGAAACTTGAAATAAAAATTCTCCTTTCTTTTTATTTTACTTCTTGTACGATTTTCTATATTTATACTTGCGGTGAAACCTTACTCTTGTGGTGGACAAAAAAAAAAGTTTAATATTAAAAAGTAGTTTCGTAAAAAGTTTGACAGAAAGATATTAATAGACTTCGGAAAAAAGAAAACCAGAATAATATTCTCTCTTCTCTCTCTCTCTCTCTCTCTCTCTCTCTCTCTCTCTCTCTCTCTCTCTCTCTCTCTCTCTCTCTCTCTCTCATATTATTTTTTATTGATATAAGAAACGAAAGAAAGAAAGAAAGGAATTCTTTGTTTCTGAAATCAAGATAAATCTAACAAGCCAACAAAATAATTATTATTTATTGATATAGAGCTCTTGAAATAAAAGCAATAAATCTCTGTACAACATTACCTCTCTTCTTAAAATATAATTTGAAGTATACTTAAGACAAGGTTTTAATTGAAATTTTGACAAATTGTTAGAAAACAGATTCTTAAATCATTAAATTCAAAGAGAAGTGCAAAATAAACATTTTTCAAAGACAGCAACTTTGTATTTATAATGTGAATATATTTTCATCCCTTTATTTGTGATATTTTCGTATACGGAATACACACGTTGTCTACAGAGTTGTCTATAGAGTAAAGTAAAGTTAAAAAAAAAAACTAGGTAAAATATTTATGAAAGTCAAAATTTGAAAAAAAAAAAATGCTCTGTACAATGCTGATATTTTATACATTGTATACAAAGCAAAGTAAAAAAATAAAAATAATAATACTCATATTTTTCACTACAGTATAACTTTTTTGCAAATAAAAAATGATATAAATTTTGATCAGGAAGCAATTTTCTCTGTACCATATTGTAGTAAAGTTTTTTTTTGTTTTTTTCCAGCGACATATATGGCAGACAAGAGAAAATAAGAATATGTATAGAGAATGTATGAGTGTGTAGTGTATGTTCGTATGTATGTATTACAAAACAGAAATAGAATGAACTACTTGAGAGTTACTCACAATTCTCTTTTGTTTGTTTCAATGTGTTGGCGAAATTGCTGTTTTTATGAGCACATCTCGACTCGTGTCCGCTTCGCTTGTGTGTCCATACAATTCCAATCTTCAATTTTCTCTCTCTCTCTCTCTCTCTCTCTCTCTCTCTCTCTCTCTCTCTCTCTCTCTCTCTCTCTCTCTCTCTCTCTCTCTTTCTCTTCGATACATTATTATACACATACACACACTCACACACATTTTGTTATCAAACTCACATGTATGTGTGAGATTTTTAAAAGAAAAAAAAATGCCCTTCACAACTCGTTATCCCTACAGAATACAGTATTGTTAAAAGGAATAAGAAAATATTATAAGAAAGTGTACTTCAGGGATTAAAATATAATAGCGTGTAAAATTGTATATTTCACAATTTTACATTTGGTTTAACATATTATGCCACGTATGCATAAAACTTGCTGATTTTTAAACTAAAGTGCAAAGTGCAATGCGTATAAAAAACATATATACCAGAGTTAATACTTTGTTTAAATCCCTAAAGTTTAATATTTTTTATTGTTTAAGTTTAATGTGCCATTCGTCATTTCATGTAGATTTCCATAAATTTTGTTATAAAATAGTTGCTACACTGTATGAAGTGTTTTTAATAATTTTTAGAATACGCATGACAGATTTGAAATATGTTTATTCAAAAGACAGCAAAGACACAGAGAGAGAGAGAGAGAGAGAGAGAGAGAGAGAGAGAGAGAGAGAGAGAGAGAGAGAGAGAGAGAGAGAGAGAGAGATTTGCTGGCGTGTTGTTTATAATTTAGGTTGACATTTTGTCAAAACTTTTTTGTTTCAATAATTCATTTTATCAAATGAATACCTTTCTTTCTCATTTTATATATTATGTATATTATATATATATATATATATGTATATATATATATATATATATATATATATATATATATATATATATATATATATATATATATATATATATATATATATATATATTATTATTATTATTATTATTATTACTTGTGAACATTATAATGTGTTAACAACAAAAATATAAACATGTGTATTGTTGACTTGCATTTGAAAAACTACTTCTTATAATTTAAAATACCAAAAGTAGTTATCTATGAATATACCTACGACCTAAGCGTTATTGCTACAGTATACTGTATTATTATATTGTATAAGAATTTTAAACGCATTATTATAATAAAACATAAAAAATAGAAGTATATAAAAAGGGGGAAAAAAACTGTTGTTATTTCGAGGTGTTATAAAATTGTAAATGCCATGTGTGTTATGTATTTTAATTAGTTCTATAATTAAAATTTCAATTTGAAAACTAAGCAGAACATAAATTCAACGCAAGCTGTAAACTTACAATTGTGATAAATCACTTTTCACTCTTTTCAGACATTACAACATTACAATATATTTTATAAAATTATAAACCATGCATGAGCTTGAAACTCATTAATTTTTTTCACTCATCCAATCCAAATTATAATTCCAGTCAAAATTATTGCAATTATTATTATTTATAAAAATTAATTTGATATATTTTTATTTGCATCTCAAAATACATCTAATTTTTTCCTCTTCTGATCAACTGAATCCTAAAACATTATTATACTCAACTTTTTTTTTTAATTACTAATTATTACACAAGGCAAATTTGATGTTTTTACGGTTTGTTAACATTTCAGCCCAGCTGCTCAGCGAAACTTACTAATTAACCCCATTTTGCTTATTAAGGGAGTTTGGGAGATACTTATAAGTTAAAAATTCTGAACACTTATTAGAGAGATAGACATGCGTAGAAAGTAAATTATAAAGAAGGCGATGCTTTTATCTCTGTAGAATAATGCAGGTGTGTGAATGGTGTAGGCGTAAGAAAGGAAAAAAACGATTATTGGGAAAAAGCTTTCATCCAAGAGAGTGGCTACTTTTAACCTTTCAAAAATTCACACTTACAGTTTTTTTGACACATTATTTTCAAAACAAACTAATTTCATACTTTTTGCTGCTGAGCCCCCTTTTTTCTTTGTTGACATTAAACATTAAGCCTTGTTATTAAAATAATTTTTTAATAACACTAACTTAAAAAGTAAATAAATTGTAATAATATTTATAACGCTATTTTTTCCTTTGAAATATCTTTAAAAAATTTAAATTATGAAAGATATTATATAGTATAAAAAAAAAAAATAATAATAAGAGAACTTAAAAACCTTTTAATGGAATCATTGATGTTTAATCTTAAGCCGTCTGTACATTCATGAATATTATTTGAAATGAAAAGCAAACACGCTCTCGCGAGGTACACTACTTACTGATGGAATCTTCGCAGCTGCTTTATAAAATTATTGGTTATATATTTTTTTAATGTAAACTTAAAGTAGATTGGATGTTTGAATATTCTTATTCTGACGTCACGTTGCGTATCGAGTTACTTTTTTTTTCTTTCTTTCTCATTTTTATTATTTATTTAAAATCAAATGTCAGAATCGTACCAAAAAATTTGAGCAAAATAAAGTTTATGGTGTGATTTCTTCCCTCCCCCCTCTCTCGTGCCAATGTTATGGTTTAAAAGCAAATAATACAAAACTATATAACATTATAAAAATTTGAAGTCTTCAAGACTTCATACAAAATTACATCAACTTAGTTTAGCTATTGAATATTCATACTGCTGACCCATTTTTAATGTAAATAGCATCCAAGTGGAACTAATTTTGTTTCCAATATTATTTACAAACTGGTTATATATTATATTATATATTTTATATTTTTTCTTTCTTCATTTTTTCATTTTAAAAAGTTTTTTTTTTTTTTTTTTTTTGGTATTGTGTGATCAAAAAACTTTTTTTTATAACTTTTGCACGTAAACAATTCAAATTGTATCAAATATTATTTCACAAAGTCAGTCAATCATATTTTGAATATGATTGCGTGCACGCAATATAAAGAAAAAAATCTACAAAGTTATAATATAAGATAAAATATAATACAAAATTTCAATAACATTATATGAGGAAAATCATATAATACATCTAAAAAAATTTTTATTGTATTATTGAAATAATATAAGATTTATAGTAATAATATTCTATTACATATCAATATTATATTATCCTGAATTGCATAATATAAATACACAAAGGCGAGATATAATATGTATTTTTATATTATATTGTATTCTATATGTATATGATATTATAGAATATTGGTAAAATGCTTTAGTGTTGATAAGGTTCGATAGACATGTCAATTTTGCTTTTGAAATGCATTGAAAAGAGCAGGCAGTAAGCAAGGCTGTTCTGATGTCTATGTCTGTGTTGCTTGCCTGTTGCAACAATCACGGCATATCTTTACGAAGAAGCTGTCAACGATACTCATACTTTCACTATACGATGTTCTCTCTCTCTCTCTCTCTCTCTCTCTCTCTCTCTCTCTCTCTCTCTCTCTCTCTCTCTCTCTCTCTCTCTCTCTCTCTCTCTCTCTCTCTAGCCGATAAATCTTGTAAACTTGTGGCAGCACATTTGCTTACAATCTCACCAATCTTGTATATCTCATACTTACCACATTTTCCCCTGAAATGACAGCTTGCTTTGAATAATATGTTGTTTAAGTTGTTTTTTTCTTTCAGTACTATCAGTAACACAAATACTTTCATTCAACTAAAGATAATGTTATTTTTAAACCAACGTTTCAATATAATGGTGACTTTATGAAATTTGCAACGTATTACCATATTGGAGTAAATAAACACATAACACAATCAATGTAGTTTTAATTTAATTATTTATTTTTTAAATTTTAATATGTTCTTAGTTATTAAAAGCTCATTTTAACCGAAAAAAGCATCAACAGTTTATAATTTTACTTTTTCATTAACTGTAAAAAAAAAAAAAAAAAAAAAAAAATCCTATGCTGGTAAAATGTAATTTTATGCTCAAATTTGATATCAAAGCAGCGCAACCAAATCAACCTGCACTGCAATCAACCTGCAGTTACATTCATGTTACCATAGTATTATTATTTGTCAAGTTTTTTTTCTTTAATATTATTATACTGAACGTTTTGTTGTTGCAAATTTATTTAATAATTTAAAAAATATTATATAAATTAATTAATTTCATTTATATATAAAAAAAGTAATCTGTTTTTTTAGTAAAAAAAAAATTATTTATATATTTTATGAATATCCAATTTATTATATTTTTTATATAAATATTATATTTTATATTTCCTGGAGCTGTATAATAATAAACGTACATACGTTTAAAAAATATTAATATTATTGTCAATAGATTGTAAACAATATCAAATAATTTTGAATGAAATAGAGTTCAATACAATTTAGTATATTTTATAATAAAATTTGAGCGTGTTTATTACGATGTATTGAAAATTTAATTACATTAGCGTATGTTTGTTTTGGTTTATAACTGGCAGTAAATATTGTTATATCATTTGATCATTTTTTTTTTTTAAATACATTAAATATAAAATTGTTGTACATTGAATACATATTTAATATATATATATATATATATATATATATATATATATATATATATATATATATATATATATATATATATATATATAACGTATGTATGTATGAATAAATTTAATAGACATTATATATAATATTTTATGCAAATTAAAAAATATTTAATTTATTTACAAAAAATTATATAATTAATCTCTATATATATTATTGATTTAAATTATTACATAGTTGGATAAACTGTTCTTTTTTTTTTTTTTTTTTTTTTTTTTGTATTTACTATTTAAAAATATTAATTAATATTTTTAATATAAACAAAAGTTACATTTTTATACCCAGACTATCACATATACAAACGTTGATGTTGTTCCCTCAAAATGACTCGCCGCTTTAGTAATTTAATTAGAGAATGGTGGTGAAAAGTTTTCCAAGATTGTAATTTTCTGCACGCTTGAACTTCAATTCTTTGTTGCAAAAATTTATTTTATTTTTCTTAAAGTTATATTTAAGAACTAAATTAACTTTTGTATATATATAATATACGTTTGTCTTTTGTTCTAAAATAAAAAAACACTTTTAGAAAATTGTGTCTTTGTTTTGTTTGGAATAAATGTAGCGAGAAAAAGGTTTAAATTGTTGAAGAGAATTAGTTTTATAAATAAAATCAAAATGGATTTTTACGTGACTTAAAAAGTCTTGTTGCATTAAAAGCGATAATATTCAAAATACAGAACAGAAAATTTCTTCTATTTATAAAACTGCAAATAAAACGATTTTTTTTATATAATAATGTTACAATTCTAAAAAACAATAGAAATAAAGGTTTAAGTGCTAAATTTGATTGCTACAAGGAAAATAAGTAATAAATTTTAAAGTATTAAAAAATTTAAGTTGGTTAGATTAAAGTTTCATAGAATTTCCTTAAAGTTTCAAACTCAATAAAGTAAAATTTAATATGATAATATAATATAAAGCTTTTGAGTCACAAAGTTAAAGTGTGTTACCATAGGGTACTATAATACCTTACATTTTATTAATACCAAGAAGTTAACACGTATGCTGTACAATGAGATACGAATGGACACAATGGACCAATAATATGTTGCTATATTTCGCATCGTATGGTTGCAATAGTGGTGTGGTAGTTTTCATGTTGGTCACGTATTATTTTGCTGCACTATAAGATATCATCTCTTTCTTTCTGCGTTGCTTTAGTACAATAATATAAAAAAAAGGTCTCTTTATTCATATTACTGCTTAATATAAATTTTTTTTTCATATAACGTTTTGAACGTAAATTTAAAAAAAAGTAAAGCAAAACTTTTGTATGTTTTGTAATATTATGAAAATACGTACATACTATGTAAAAGCGTATTAAACTGTGTGGTATATTGACTTTACTAAAGAGAATTTACTTTTATATTTATGTAACTATTATATTTCTATTATTTATTGTTACTGCGGTATATACAATGCATATGAGAATAATATTATAATCTACATAATTTTACTTTGGATTATGAATATTAATACGACTGTCAACAAGGTAAAAAATAATTTGATACTATGGAATAAAATATACTATTTTATTGTGACACGTGTAAAATTTAAATAAAATCTTTGCTAGAATTCTTGCTGCAAAAATTGGACAATTTAATAACAATAAAAAGACTCATGTTGCTATTTTTAGATTGTAATGTTTGTGTTTGCATGTACTTTTGTGTACATACTTTTGTGGCCTACATAATGTAATATGTAGCTTTCACGTAGTAATTCGAGCATAAAAACAACCAAGCAATATAGTTTTTTTTCTTTTTTTTTTCTCTCAAATAAAAATGCTTTACATACACGTAAGAAAGATGTTGAATTGGCTTTCATACTGAAACCATGAAATAGTAACATCTGTGAAATAGCTTTAAACCACGTTCACTTTTCATATTTACAGTAAGCTTTCATCAAAACTTTTAACATCGTAATATAATTGAAAAGAGTGAAATATTACTTTAGCTAATGAAATTTCTTTTCATATATTTTAAGAAATTGAAAATATTTTATAAAATAAAGTTTTTTATCAATAAACTTTTAAATACGTCAAGTTTTTTTTCCCCGTTTGATTTTTCATTTATGTGAATCTAATATAAAAATTTATCAGGATTAAAATAATATATATATATATATATATATATATATATATATATATATATATATATATATATATATATATATATATATATATATATATATATATATATATATATATATATATATATATATATATATATATATATATATATATTATATAACTTTATTGAAAACATTTAACATATCTTAGAATTTATATGACTTCATTTTGAATATATTGCTACATTTTTTCTTTATGTATATTTCTTTATGTTTTAAAATTGAGAAGATATAAAGTATATGGTAGGCATTCAGAGGTATCACTTATTGAATTGATATGCATCCTACAGAGTATACTACAGAGCCTAAAGTTGATAGCAGTAGCGTGTAACCTCACGAGAGATGCGACCAATAAAAGGTATAAAGACCCTGGAGAATTACTTCAGGCGATGGAAATATGTCACCAAAAATTTGCATCTGTGGCTGCAAGTAGAGGGCACGACAAAACGTTTCTCACTTCTAAAGCTTTCACACCTGCTTCATTTTCAAAAATATGAGCAAAAATATCGTTCAACATTGATTGAATTTGACTGTACTTTCTTTCCTTGGGAGTAAAAAAAAAAAAAAAATAGGTCTTTTTTATTTTTACCAACTATATTATGCAAAAATATTCATCTCTTCAGAACAAGTCAACTCTAAAATACTTTTATTTTTGTCAAAGAAAAGGAATAAAATCTAAAGTGAATTATATTTGAGTAGTTGTACAGTAGCTTTTATATACATAATATTACTTGAAATTTCTTACATATATATCAAAATATTTTATGATAAAAAAAAAGTCACTGCATATTTATGAACAAATAGGCTAATAAAAGAAGAAACGTCTAAAATATTCTGATTTGTAGTATCGTATATTTCTTTTCAAAATTACACGCACTTCCTTTTAGGTATAACGTTTTTATTATTATTATGACTTAAAACTTAAAACATATATTTTCTTAAATTCAAATGTTTTATAACAACATGTCATTTGTATGCTTGTAAATGTTAATTATTTGATTTTTCTGGATCATAAAAGTATCTAAAAAACAAACAACAACAACAATATGTAACTTTAAAAGATATTAAAGCCATAGACCACATAAAACAACATGTGCTTTTTAATGAATAAAAACAAAATGGGATCTTGAAAACTGATGACAATTTTTACTAGAATGTTAATGTAGCCCCAAGGGAGAGTGTGAAAAAACTGTCAAGTATGCAATTTGCGTGAAAAATCATGTTTATGACGTCAGAAACATGCAAAAATTAGTATGAAAATGTTGTGCGGGTTGCATAAATGGACTTTTCTGATCACTGCTTCGGGGCTGCTGTTGGGCTTTGAGACAAACTAATGTTATTTAGGTAAATCCCATCAAGTGTTTTGTGATATAAATGCTTATGTTTTTCTCTGGTATATTCCTTTAAAGTAATAAACATGCTCTTGTGTCTATATTATTTTTTAGTGAATTGACTTTTCTGAACAAATTTTTCCTCTGTCTGTCTGTCTGTCTGTCTGTCTGTCTGTCTGTCTGTCTGTCTGTCTGTCTGTCTGTCTGTCTGTCTGTCTGTCTGTCTGTCTGTCTGTCTGTCTGTCTGTCTGTCTGTCTGTCTGTCTGTCTGTCTGTCTGTCTGTCTGTCTGTCTGTCTGTCTGTCTGTCTGTCTGTCTGTCTGTCTGTCTGTCTGTCTGTCTGTCTGTCTGTCTGTCTGTCTGTCTGTCTGTCTGTCTGTCTGTCTGTCTGTCTGTCTGTCTCTCTTTCTCTCCCTCCCTCTCCCCCCCTCTCTCTCAAACTGTTTTTCTAAACAAGAGAAATTATGTCATTTTATATTTTCTTGTTATCTTAACATGAACACTTCTCTGGTTTCTTTTACTTAATAAGATTTTCTTTTGTTTGCTAAAATGTAACACAAAATGTCGCTCATCTAAAAAAAATGTAATTCACAAGACAGTCATAAGTATTTCTTTTTTCTTTTCTCAGTAATAATATATAATGTAGATGCTTTTGTCACGAAACGAGGTGCGCTTCCTTTTTTTTTTTTTTTTTTCTTCTTCTTTTTCTTCTTTCTTTCACGCACTTCATTAAACTCTTTTTTCTTTTTTAGCACGTTTTACTAAAAATAGCGAAAGACTTTATAAAAAATATATTTACTATAATAGTAGATCTTACGTGATTCTAAGGTAGTATGGTGGATTTATAATATTAAATAGTCATACAAGATTATATACTATGTGGCTCCATTGGGATGAAAATTTTAACATCCTTATCGATTACATCAAAAGAATGCAAATATTTTAAGACGGTGGATTAAATTGATTTTATATAATAAAAAAAGGGAAAGTAAAATGAGCTTCCAGAAGTCTATTTTATATCAAAGGAAGAAATTTTCTCTTTCTTTTCTTTCTTGCTGATAAAATAAAGAAATTCCGAATGCAATAGAAATTCGCAAGTATTGAAATCTATTTTTATGTTTTAATGGAAAATAAAAATTAATCAAAAAATCAATTATGTATAGCGTAAATAATACTTAACTATGAAATTAGCTATGTTGTAAATTACATTTTATTTACATATATTAATATACTCAAATGTGATTAATTAGAATAAACGTAAAATTGCAATTAGTTTGCAATATAATAAAATTCGCGTTAAAAAAAGTCATAGGAACGTGCATAAGAAAATGCGACAAATATTTTTATCTGGCTAAGAATAATGCGATAGGTGTTAATTTATTTACAATAATTAATTTGAATTATCTATATAATGATGTAAGATGTGAACAGATTATTATCTGGTGTACTGAAGTGAACGAGCCTCTGCGTTCATTCGGTTATGAATATATAACAAGAACACTAGATCCTTGAACATAAACAAGACCACACACTGGATTAATTTTATATATATATATATATATATATATATATATATATATATATATATATATATATATATATATATATATATATATATATATATATATATATATATATATATATATATATATATATATAAACAAAAGCATTTACCAATAACACAGGCGTTATTTTAATGAGAAAAAACGGACTATTTCTATACAGTAATTAAAATGCAAATTGAGGTAGAAAAGCCGATCATTGTCAATATATATTATGAATAATATTGGAAATATCATTATTATTATATTTTTATTTCTCCGATAAGTTCTTTTTTATGGTTTAATGTACAATAATATTTAAAAATATGAAGTTTTTGGAATACGAAGAATATTAGCTTACATTATGTTTTTGGATTACATATAATATAGAATGTAATATCGAAAGTCAATATTAAAGATGGGATCACTCGGTATGTGGAATAGTTTTTTTATTATTATTTTTTATGATAGCAAAAACGTTCATACTTGTAAATTAAAGCATTTTGAGTGATATAAAGTTTTTATTTTAAATATTAATTGGAAATTGATATATATATATATATATATATATATATACATATATGGAAATTTAAAAGTAAAATATTTTTGATATGCAATAATGACGAGAGTCAGGTTATTATAAAATTTATACCGTATGTAACGTATTTAAATATTATATTTCTCTGATAAAATATTTTTTAAATTTGTTCCATATGTGACATTTTGTGTTTTTGATTAACTCAAGTGAGTAGGTTTAAAATTATTCAATCAAACGTCCATCAGATTCTGTACAGTATATTATATGAATTGGCTTTAGATTTTGATTGAGAGTCATATTGCACTGCAATATTTCCTCTCTCTCTCTCTCTAATTGATTCAGTCTGCTATAGCTTGCACATCAAGCAAGCTCAACCACACATACACACAAACACAATAAGTTATTATTGTCATTTATGATATCTAAAGTAAATAGATAAATCAAATTGCATACCTAAATTTCATATATATATACATATAAACGAACTAAATTTATTATTTATGTTCAAAAATAAATTACTATATTGTTGTATATAATAGATTAAAATCTCTATTTTGAAAACGTTGTAATTATTAGATTTAATTAGAGTTATATCAAATTGATTACTCTCAGAAAATCATACAAAAAAAAAGAAGGTATATTATAGTTATTGATTTGATTATAAAATAAATTAAATATTTTGTTTGTTTGCTATGAATACTGCTCATATAGTGCATAACATTTCTATATATTATGAGGTTTACAGATCAATAAGTAATCATGCAATTGTGGTTGGAATAAATGTACTGGACAGGCTGTCATAAATCTCATATTTTCAAATGTTCTCAATGTTATGATTATATAGTTATACAAAACAATTGAGTTATTAGAAGCTGGGCATGTATTTTGTCAATAAGGATTATTTTGTAAGGTTTAGAAGCATCAGTAAGTGTTTCTTCAGTTTCTCTAGGCTCTCATGTTCGATCTATTTGACAAGCTTATGTCTTGACAAGACTATGTAAACACAGCTGTATAAAGTCAGGGAGATGTGTATTGACCTCCTACACGCCCTTACCCTTACGTGATGCTAAATATATTTTCTAGCATACGAGAAACAATATTTTCCTTATTTATTGCAAAAGAAAAGTATATAGAGTACTCTAGAAGGGGGTACTCTAAAAGAAACAAGCTTTTTTTAAATTTTGCATTTTTGTTTCAAAATTTTAGAGATTTTTTGAGATTTTAAACGAGGGCACATTTTAGAGCAGTCACGTTAGTTTTATTTTATTTTTTTTTTAATGAGAAAACAAAATCTATGATGGACTACGCAATTTGCACTATCATAATGGCGTCTGTTGTGAAATATAAGTGGCATCAATATTTGCTACCAAAAAGTGCACCAGTAAAAAATGACTGAGCAAAAACTATAATATTATATTCTCAATTCTACTTTTTTGAAAAGCTTCCGAATGATTCTGTTAAATTTTTTCTTCAATGAAAGTTGTTATAGTTTTAAATTTTGACTTCTTGAGATATTTTAAATAATATAAAATGTTCCGTACAAGTAAAGAGATATTTAACTTTTCATATTAAAATATTTGTATTTAAGTTTTCTAAGTTTAAACTGTCAAGAAATTCATGTGTAAATACAATTTCATACCTAAGATTTAATATCAAATTTCATTAATAAAATTTGAAAGTCTCTTCAAATGAATAAAAGTATAAAAAATTTATTTAAATTTTTACTTTTTTTATATTATATAGACTAAAAATGAATTTTCATTTCATTTCATAGCGTAGTTTTTTTTATATACAAGAAAAGTAATAAAAAGTGGCCGTTAAAAGTGATAACCTTTCAAAAGCAATTTAACCGGATCTCGGCTTAGCTATATAGATTTTTTCATAGCAAATTTCTAGATTATTTTTCTATATATTCAAGAAAGTACAAAATTTCTCTTTCTTTTCATTGCTCTAACTAATCAAAAGAAAATTTCATATTTCCTTCTATAATTACATTGTGACTCATATTAATGGTGCACGGTATAGTATATTATTATTTATTTAGGTGTATGTATAAAAGTTTTCTTAAATACTCACAAAAAAAGTATAAAATCTTTAAAGTGTATAAAAAAAATAAAAAGGGTAAATTTAATAAATAAGTTTAACCCTTGTTACTGAAAGTGCTTCAAACTAAGAGTAGGTTAAAATTTTGGTAAAGTTATTTACTCCCTTTTTTTGATTCGAGACAAATTTCTTTCTTCAACTTGTATGTAAGTTTATTTAAAAAAAAAATAGAAAGAAGGAAGATAAAGAAACGGGGAAAAAAATAAATAGTTAACTAAAATTTCAAGCATTTTCCCTCTACGAATAAAATTGAATATAGAGCACATTCAGAAAAAAGAATTTACTAAATATTTTTAAGTTTCTTTTGGAAAGTATTTAATAAAAAAGTTAAGAAAAACGAGTTAATTATTTTCATTTTATTAAAAAAATGTACAAAGTAGACAGAACTTGTTTAATATGACTTATAATTAAGAAGAAGAAGAAGAAGAAAATGCCCACTTCAGAGTTTTTTGTTATGTATATTTTTTATTCTTTTTCCTATTGTGATTATAGAACAAATTTTCAAGACAAAAAAAAATACTAAAAAAGTTTGACAAATTATTTTTCTTGTTATGCAGTAGAAAAAAAAAGTAAGTTCTACTATATAATAAATTTTATGTAGAATATAGATCGTATATGAAAGTAAATCATGTATGTATTAAAGAATGTTGTAACAATTAAAATTCTGTACAATAAATAGCATGCAGCAAATTCCTGAAATACTTAATGAAGTTTATGATTTTCATAAGAAGAAAATTGAGGAGAGTTTTTTCTTTGTTGAGAAATAGTTTTAACAATCTTATGTCATCAAACAAGACCTTTATTTATATAAATAACAAAGGCACAACCTAATATATAAGTTATCAATCATGCAAAATTCCTTTGTTGCTATATATTATATATATATATATATATATATATATATATATATTATATATATATATATATATATATATATATATATATATATATATATATATATATATATATATATATATATATATATATATATATATATATATATATATATATATATATATATATATATATATATAGTGAAATAAACAAAAATTAATTATATATTTATTTTTGCTACAAATGATAAATGTTTTCTTATATTTCTGTCAAAAAATAGAAGTCAAAATTGAAAATGTCATTTGTTAGTAAAGAATATTAGCTTTTTATTATTATTTTTTTTTAAATTTAAAAACAAACAAAAGAAAAAAAGTGGATTAAATGCAATTTTTTTAATAGCTCTGGTATTAATGTACTTAAGGGTACAGCAAGAATGATTTATCATTAAAAAAAAAAAAAAAAAGTGAAAATGTAGTCACTGTCATTTCAATTATTATTAATGAAAAATACGTTCCATTGAATTTTCATTTTAATTAAAGTTACATTAGTAACATTACATTAATATGGTATATATATATTATAATATATGTATATAGGCATAAAATAATTTAATATTATACAAAGTGTAAATAATAATAATAATATATTATCAACAAAATTGTAACATGAAAATAAAATTTGATTTCACAACATTGTTATGAAACAAGAGTATTGCAAAGTAAATTTGACATTATAATGAACAACTACAACATATATACATAATAAATATCCATCTATCTTGTGTATATATATAATAGTAAACATCAAAATCATGCTAATGTCGTGTGAACTGTTCATATTTCTCTAAAGCAAGTAATTTTATTTCGCGAGGAAAATTATCAATGCAAAATATGGTTTTACATGGAAATGAGGTGTGTAATAAATAACAATGCTATATGGTTCTTGTAGTAATTTATGATAATAAAATAATAAAATTTAATAAAACAAAATTCATAATCTAAAAAGTTTCTCTTTGAAATAATGTATAATTTTAGTACTAAAATTACGTCATTATTAATTAAAAACGGAAAAAATAAAAAAATATACTCTATTGCGACACACAAATATTTAGTTATGTATATCATTATTACTTTTTTTTTTTTTTGCCTTAACTCATTTGAATATTGCATGTTATGATAATTTTATGGAGTATATTAATCATGAATTTTAATTTATCATAGTATAAATATAAAAGAGAGAGATTTTTTTTTTAATTTTTCATGGACTCTAATTACTTTTTTTTTATATTAATAAAGTATAATTAAATATATTTGAAATCCCCCCACAGGTAGAGAACAAACTTGGTAAATAATTATGTAGCATGAGGTCCATACTTGAAACTGTAGAGCCGCGTTAAGTTGGTTAATTAAGTGAGGCGTCTCTTTGCGTCAACAAGCGATTGAAGCACCTGCAAGTCTTCACGGATCACTCTCACTGCGGGCTAATAAAGAAGAGAGCACTCTCACTCTCTGCTAATTTACAAGTCAATTAGTCCTACCAAGCATACCATAATGCGCAAAACCTAAAGCCGCAAACTCTTTCTCAGTTCTCCATTAAACAGGCTTTCTTTTTAAATGTTTCACATTCAAAATTATATAGTAGAACATATTCATTTCTCTTTAAATTCTATATAAAGTAATTGTTAAACTTTAATTTGCATATGCAAACAATTAATTATGATGCTTATACATCCAGATTTAGTTCTTATGTTGAATCGCATAACTTTTTTTTTTTTTACACAATTTTTATTTTATTTAATGGAATTGCACAGAAAAATATAATATGAAGAAATATTATTTTTTTTTTCAGTTAAAAATGAAAATATTTTATTACATTTCAAGTATTTAATATGACAATGTAACAACGTAAGTACATAAATAATCAACATAACATATTATTATTATACATAATATAATTATTCTCAGTGTTTAATATCCCTGTATCTTTTTCCTGTTCTTTCATTCTCTTTTACTTTCTCCCCCATTATTCGAGTTGATGTGTTACTCTTACCACTGCATAATAATATGCCTCTCCTGCTAAGAAAACACATTAATGGCTCTAGTTTCCCTCGGAACTTAAGAAAACGAAACTTTGTGCTTTACTTTAGCACTTGTTTGCATATGGCAAGACACTGCACTCTAACACCTTTCCTTCTTGTTCCCTCTTTTTGTATCTTTACCTTACTCTTAAAGCTTCTTTGGCTTATTGTCAAAATACTATATAATAAACTAAAGAAAAATATTATATTACTGTAATACGTTAAGGATAAAATATACAAATTATTTTTTTAAAAGTATTTTCCATGTTCTCTCGTTAAAAGGTATGTTGAATTTTTTCCATTTTGGTATAAATTTTTACTTTATATTTTGTTTATAATGCTTTTTTACCGTGTATTAAGTAAAGCCGCTTTCTCTCTCTCTCTCTCTCTCTCTCTCTCTCTCTCTCTCTCTCTCTCTCTTTTCTCTCTCTCTCTCTCTCTCTCTCTCTCTCTCTCTCTCTTTCTAACACCACATCTTAATACTTTTATTAATACAAATTTTGTACAAAAAGTAGGAACATAATAACAACGAAACATAATTTATTTTTAATCTCTCTCATAAAACAATGATTTTCAAATACATATAATTCCAATTTAAACTTTTATAAAAGAAGCTGTAATATCTAAACATGTTTACATAATATATATATTATTTATTGACCTGGGTTCCACAATACAAAATTAGCATAATAATCATTTTAAATTGTCGTGAAAATTTTCCCTTCGTTATAAAAAATAAAATTTATTATTGTAAAGATTATTATATTATATATGATATTTTCTTTATTATTAAAGGAATAGACCAGAGAAAAACACAAGCATTTGTATCACAAAACACTTGATGGGACTTACATAAATAACATTAGTTTGTCTCAAAACTTAACTGTAGCTCCGTAGCAGTGATCAGAATATTCAATTTATGCAACTCGCACAACATTTTAATACTAATTTTTGCATGTTTCTGACGTCTAAACATGAATTTTCACGCAAATTGCATACTTTACAGTTTTTTGACGCTCTCTCGTTGATCTACATTTACATTCTGGTAAAAATTGTCATCAGTTTTGAAGATCCCATTTTGTGTTTATTCATTAAAAAGCACATGTTGTTGTATGTGGTCTGTGGCTTTAAGTGTTCTTTAGTTTTGAATGTAAATGATTTATGAAGTGTAAATATTACTAGCATAATATTGACAAAATTTAATGACATGTGTGTTAGAGTTTATTAGCAGAGAAAATGCTTGTCAGTTAGTCGGCCAGGTTCAAAGATCATAAGCACAATGTCAACAATTCTAACAATGTAAATTTGTGATAATGATTTATGGCTCTATTTTTATAATATTTTTAAACTAGATTTAAATTATCTAATTAAAATTATGTAATATTACTATTTTCGTGTTAACTTGTCATGTATACTGTATGTAAAGCATTTTTTTTTTTTTTTAAATATATATTTAACACGTTATTTGTTTTTGTTGTTTAGTAGTAATACAGAGAAAAATCTATTGAACCTGAGCATTATACTGTATTGGAAAATTTCCAAACACTGTTAATTCATTTGTTCTGCTGTATAATTACGATTCGTTATTGCAAATTCATTCTACTTTACAAAAATAAACATAGTAATAAATATATACATTTTATACATATATATATATATATATATATATATATATATATATATATAATATATATGATAAAAATTCATTGTAGTCTTACCTTCTATAAGACCCTGGGCTTTCACTCGCTGCTTGTTTTGACGATAAAAAATAACACACAACACCATATATATAATATATATATATATTATATTATATATATTTATATATATATATATTATATTATATTATATATATATATATATATATATATATATATATATATATAAACTATACAAATTATTTTTTTGTGTAACGTTTTTCTATTATTAAATCAAAAAAGTTGAATTGTTAGATAAAATTATACAGCTATTACAAACCAACTTAATATTGTGCTTTGATTGAAAAAAAAGTGGAGAAAAATGTAGTTCGTGCGTTGAATTTTTTATTTTATAAACGATTTCCATATTAATTAAATCTTTTTTTTTATTCAACGTAAAATAAAGGTCTTTCTTAAATGTATATGCAATAAGCTTTTTTATTTTTCTAAAATTAGATTTAAAATTGGAAATGAAAAACTTGATTAAAATATTGTATGTATGTATGTATGTATGTATATATATATATATATATATATATATATATATATATATATATATATATATTATATAACTTATTTAAAAATGAAATGAAATTAATTTGCTAAATAAAGCAATTTTTCATTTTGAATATCATATTTGAATAAAAAATTTATATGATTTAATATATTAGTGTGTAATTTATAGCTATGTGGTCACAGTTCAATAAATTAAATTCATATCATAACCTCAAGCAATCTACAAATTATTATATCACAGCTCAAATCCTGTACGTATTACATAAAATTAGAGCAATGTAATCAAATACTAAAAAGTTTTTAGAGGACAAATTTATTTGTACACGTGACAGTACATGAGTAAGTAACGTGATTTTCTCTCTTGCTCTCTCTCTCTCTCTCTCTCTCTCTCTCTCTCTCTCTCTCTCTATGTCTCTCTCTATGTCTCTCTCACTTTATATGTTACGTGATTAAAGATCTTAGGCGCGTTTGACGTTTATTAATGACACACTTGCTTTCACAACGACCAAGAGTTAAAAATAATGCTTGCTTCCATATATAGCTTTCACGTTGATTTTTAAAAGATCGTGTTATATGTCTCTTGCTATCGCTATTAATTTCCCACTGTATCTCGATATTTTGTCATTTGATAAAAAAAGAGGTCACGCTCCTTACTCATTCATCAAAGCATAACTAACTACTCTCTCTCTCTCTCTCTCTCTCTCTCTCTCTCTCTCTCTCTCTCTCTCTCTCTCTCTCTCTCTCTCTCTCTCTCTCTCTCTTTACTCAACCCCTCATTGCCTTTCACACCTGACGTGTCAAACTAACTATTTATTGCTTTAATGTTTCACAACTTACTTTAACTTAATTATTCTATCATGTATTTTGAGCCAACCATTCATAAAAAAATCAAGAAATACTGAAATTTTGTTACTATATACTATGAATGATATATAACTATGAATGATATATAATGTATATAATAAAAGAAAATGAAAACAAAATGTAAATTACTACTATAAATGCAATTTCATGCTTTATCATAATGAAAATTTAAATATTTGTCACCCGTCGTTAGTGATTACGAGTTATATTCTTGCTGCATGCTATAAACGTACAGTACAGTCAAATTGATGAATCGTTAAGTTACAGAAATACAGTTTTTTTTTTAATAAAATTTAGTTCCAATAGTATTTTAATATATAACTTGTGCAAAATTTACGATATTGTATTGATTTTTACTAGTTTTGATAACAATAGATTCATTGCATTATGAAATCTAATGCATTACATTACAAGGCCAATTTTGTTATGCAGTATTTTTCTTATAAAAAATATTACAATAGAATTTATTTAATATTTATAGGAATCAAATTCTTTTAATCATAAATAATGCTTTATCAGTGACTGCTATTATAATAAATGATTCAACTACTATATTATAGAACTAGGGTTTTTATGAATTCAATTCTTTTCTTTCCATTCTTTATTATTATTATTTTACACTGCATGCATCTATCACGTACATTTATTTTGCTTTCTATTTTTATTTCAAACTCTTTATAAATGCATTGTTGAAAAGAAAGAAAAAGAAGGAAAAAAAAAATGCTTCAGGGAAATGAGATTTTAATATTAATTTCCTTTCATGAATTTTGTTTTGTCATTCATCACTTGACTTTTTAATATAATATTGTTTATTTAGTTTCTCCTTTGATAAATGATATTGGGTAACTCAGTATTATGAAATATAAAAGTTTGAATTACAGGCACAGATTTTTATTTCATTTATTATAAATTGTTATTATTGTGATATTATATTTTACAATATTTATATATAAACGAAAATAAATGCCTAATAATAATTATGATAGGGATTAAAACAAAATTCATTCATATTAATACAATATGGGTATTAATAGCAAAAGCTATATTAAAAAAACACGTAAAAATGTATCAAGTATTCCTTGTTTGAAATTTTCTGTAGTTTTTACCCTAAGAAAAAAAAAAAGTTTTGGAAAGACACGCAATGCTGCCTGGGTCAATAAAAATTATTTCTTTGTTTTTAAAAGATAGGTAATTAGTGGGAGCACGCCTTTTCCCACCCCCGGCGACTAGCGAGCTACGCCGGTAACATAATTTTATGCTACATCTACATAGTAATTATAATTATTCATGTAATTCCAAGTTAGCAAAATCTATGCTACATTACATTGGATTCATTCTACAGAATGCGTCATTTTTTTTTTCATTTGTTAACACATAAAACATATTATTTACAAAGTTTTTCAATCTTCTTAAATATCTCGTATGTATACCTTTAGAAAACTTTTTTTTATTTTTTTAAAAAATTATGTAAAATTGCAATATTTAAAAAAACCTGTCATTTCTATGGTAATTTAAACGAAGCTAATAGAAATTTGAAACAAAACTTTTGAACACATAAATTTGCATTTAAATTTTTTTTCATTATTTTGTGATTGTCAAAGGAGCAATAATAATTGCAATATATTTTTAGTCACTTTGTCTCGGAGGACGTTAAGCAATCTTTGTAAAATATTTTTGTGAATACTTTTGATTAATATTTATATATTGCCTTTTGACAGTGTTTAATTATTTTTAAAGTAATACAAAATAAAATAAGAAAACAAAAAACAAGGAAAATGATCAATACAATAACTAAAAGAGCAAAAAGCATATTAAATTTAGACCCTTTGTATATAATACAATATTTTAGACTTTTACAAAATTAAGGAAACGAAATCGGATAATATATATTATATAAAAAATTCTTGTTAGCTCAAATACAAAAGAAAAGAAAATTGAGTAAGAGACAATTTACAGAGGGGAAAACTTAAAAAAAAAAAAAAAAAAAAAATCCAAGTTTTCAACATTGTCAATAATATTTCATTATATATTGACAATAGATCAAGAAAGAGGAAAAGAAAGAATGAAAAGTTATCAATATTATTAAAGAAATGAAGAGTTTTTATTTTGTTCCTTATATGTTCTCAAATGTGTGCCCGTGATTTCCCTACGGAGGCTCAAGTCTAATGAAACCCACTTTTGTCGATATATAACAAAGTATCCGTGATCTGGATTAGACATTGGGAAACCCAAGTAACTGTGAAATTAATTCTACAATCTATAACAATAATGTATTATAGATGAAAATATGACAATATATATATATATATATATATATATATATACATATATTAATCTCTCTATACAAACCCTTTTGTCAACGTTTATCCCAATATATTGTAAACATTATTTTAATACTGTCACGTATTATAAATATTTTTGTAATTTACTATTAAATTTTCATATTCATTTTTATATAGCTAATCTTTTGTATAATGAAAGCATGTTTGTTTGTTTTCTTCTTCATGGGATAGTTTATGAGGTATATTAACAATGAAATTGAAAAATTTCTAGTTAAAGTCATATTGACATTGTTATATATTATAGTGTTAAAAAAAATCAGCAAAGAGTGTAACATAAGCATTGATTATAGAGCACACCCAGAATTATTATATTATTATTAAAAAAAATGTGTTACGTTTAAAAAGTGAGCTTATAATGATATAAATCGTTATTTTAAAATTACACAGGTTTTTCATTTTACTTTCTTTTTTTTAATTATTTATATAAAATTTCCATTAATTAAAGCAAGTATTCTGTAATTTTTTTATTCAATTTATTTTTAGAAAAATTCTGTTTTTTGTTGTTTTTGTTTGAAATGTATAAAATTAAAAGATTGATAATATTTTTTCATAACAATTATTATCAATTTCATATTGAAATACCAGTCATTAATGTAAGTACTACACAATAAAAATGATCATGATATTTTTAAACTAAAATGTAACCTTTGTTTGATACTTTGAAAGCATATTCATATTAAAATAAAAAGGCTCTTTGAATTACATGTTATGTGATATCAAATTGTGAGTGGAAAAAAAAAGTTCTACAATAGAACACAGAATTGTAATTAAGGAAATTTGTAATTTACACAAAGTTTTTCTTAAAAAGAAAAAAAGGAGAGAGAGAGAGAGAGAGAGAAAACACCTACCTGCGGAAAAAAACACGACATGAAACTGTTTGAAAAGACATTTAAAACCCTTTCTTTTATTTTTACACTCAATGAAAGTTTATATAAGAATTAATTACCACCAGTAAGGTTTAAAAGCAAACGTTGGCGATCAATTGAGTTTTTTTTTTTTTTTTTTTTTTTACTTCATACTTTTTAAACAAATTTAAATTTTCAGTGAAAGGCAAGAACATAAAAATCTTTTCACACAACTTTTACTCTTTTTAAAAAATATGAAAGATTTCACACTATAAATCAAAACTACTATAGATTCAATAAAATACTTTGAGTAAAGTAAAAAAAAAAAAAAAAAAAAAAAAAAAAAAATGCACAGAAGCTAGAAAATACACTCCCTAGCTTATTATAAAACATCAACCTTAATTTGAGCATCATATGTTACGAAGTCAACATACATGTATTGCCACAGCTTATTATTTTATGCGAAACTTGACAACATGTTAAATTTTCGTATGTGTTTTTATTAGTTTTTTATATCATATCATATATTATTATTATATATAAAAAAATGAATTTCCATTGAATTTTAGGATGTTAAGAGAAATGATTTATAAATCTTGTAAAGATTGTAAATTTTTTGTTTAATAGTAAGACATTTTTCAAATAACGTACTATATTATATATTATATTTTTTTCTTCTTCTACGAACCTTATAAAATAGCCAAACGCCATGTGCAATGTGTATTTTAGTAGGGACGTATTATTGATTATACCACTTGGCCGATTGATTTCAAGAGTATTTACACCATACTATGTCTTTACATTCCATTAAACACAGCAACCTAGTTTTTCTTTTGTGTAAATAAAGCACGTGCTATAAACTATCTAATCTAATTATATATAAAATGCTCATAAAATTAACATTTCATTATGCACTTACATAATTATATAATCTTTACAACCTATTTTTCTTTTCAACTTAAAGTGTATGCACTTGAATTACCATTATTTTGTAATGAAATGTAACAGAACTTTATATTATATAGTAATTATTTCTTGTGTGTATATATTTCAAGATTATGGATCAGATGGTTCTTTAAATGTAAATTCTCATGGTATTTTGTATATTTCTTTTGTCGCTATTTTGAGTATGAATAATAATTACTAAAACATGGGTTGCCAGAACTTATTTAAAGGTTCATGAAACCTGAAATCATTACTGTAACATATATACTGTATATTAGTCAAGTTACATTAAATAAAGCTTTATTGAAGGAAGCTTGTACGTAATGTTCATCAAACATCTCTCTCTCTCTCTCTCTCTCTCTCTCTCTCTCTCTCTCTCTCTCTCTCTCTCTCTCTCTCTCTCTCTCTCTCTCTCTCTCTCTCTCTCTGTCTCTCTGTCTCTCTGTCTCTCTCTCTCTCTCCCGATTAATTATAATATAATATAAGCTGTAAATATAAAAAAAAGTAGAGGGAGGGAAGAGTAGACACTGATTTAATTAGTAATGTAATTATTATTATATTAATAAAATATACTTTTGAATTTAAATATAATGATAAGAATTTAATTTAACTACATAAGAGATTATTCAATATCAGGTAAAATACGACGTGGTTGGAATTATTTAATCTACATTTTAGCTTGATTCTAAGTCACGCCTAATGTGACGTAACATGCAAAAAAACATTTGAGTTACTGTTCGTAGACACGTCAAATCACAGCAGAATAATTTCAATGTAATAATGTCAAGATATAATATTTTACCATTATCTCCAAAGCTACATTAATTTTTCAAGGTACAATTTTTTACTTACAAATAAAATAAGTAGGACTTTTTTTTATGACTATAGCTTAACTTTATTTAGAATAAAAAAAAATAGTTATATTATATATTTAATCTCATAAAATTTAGGTTTAATAAATATTCTAAATTAACATAGGTCTTAAAATTATAAAATTAGTTCTTTTAAAAAGTTTGAAAAAGAGAAGATTAAATTTTTTTTTTTTTTTTTTTTTTTTTTTAGATACCTACAATTTCTATTGAAGTATTGATTTTCAAGTGCGGAAATGAAGAAAAAGTGTTCGTTTAGAAAACCCAAATTAAATCTCTTTTCACGATTTTATCAAGAAAAAAAGAAAAAAAAACTGTAAACAGATATAAAATTATACGTATGTTCGTAATTTTTTAAATCTAATCTAAAAAAGATTCTTCTTGTTAAATTTTATTAAAGTTTTAAAAGAATTCGTTTTTTTTTTTTTTTTTTTTTTTTTTTTTTTTTTTTTTTTTTTACAACATTTACAGAAAAAGATACCATTCTTTTGTAACCTGTAATTTAAAGACTACAAATTCTTCTTTATAGTTCTTTGTAGAATAAAGGTTGAAGGGTCAACTTTCAAAAATAGTTCTGAATATTTGCTTACGTTTTCTTGTAAACAACGCCACTATTTTCATAGAGACTTCTAAAAAAATAGTTCTTTTTATTGTATACAAAGTTTTTTTGTTTTCTTCTTAGAAGAAACCAAAGAGATTTAACTTTAAGAAATATTACGTTACGTTTACATTTTTATCATTACTTAAACATTTGCTAGAAAACTGAAAGTTTTCAAGGTATAAGCTTAAAGTACCATGAATAAAGTCTTGGAATAAATTGTGGCATAATACGATGAAGAAAATACATTTTAATTTAATATTTATATTATTTTACTACAACATTTGTGCATGAAACAAGACAAAGATTTTAATATAAATTATCACAAAGAGTAAGAATGTATAAGCTTGAATATCAATTAACAGTTAAAATTTACACTTGTAAAATTCGCATGTTTTATTATTATACTCTGTATATAATCTCATTTCATGACATTCTATTTTAAATATATTTTCATTTATATAATTAAAGATAACGTATTTTGAAAGAATTTACAAACCACTAATACCACTTCGCAATAATAATATCATACTTTATTATTTGGCATAACTTAAATAATTTAAATTAATGTGTTTATATATACTTTAAGAGGATTTAAAACATCGTAAATTAACAGTATTATTTTATATATTGTAAACTTTTTTTTTTTTTTTTTAACGCTATATATAAATTTTATAACAATTTATCATAATAAAACTTGAAATGAATAAATAAATTCGTGCAAGTGTGAACAATAAAAATAATATACTATGCTAAAATATTTTTTCCTTCAATAATATTCGTTATAAAAAATTATACTACTTTATTTTTATATACCCAATTTTAAAAATATATATGAATTTTGCTGATTAATGATATTTGTTGAATCAGAGAGAGTGATGAAAAATATTTTATGGCACACAGAATGTGATGAAAATTGAGAGGTCTATATGCTCCATTACACCATATAAAATAAATCATAAATCATTAAACATGATTTGAAAATATAATATATTATGAAATTTCGTTTACAGTTGATTGAACATTACAAAAGTTTTTTTTTTAATACTTATATATTTTATGTACGTGCAAACTTGAAAGAAAATTTAAAGTATTTAAAATAAATTTGACCATAATATGTTATAACGTCATAAAATTTAGTAACGTATAAAATACTTAAATTTTTGGTCAGCATCAATAAAAATACACATACAACCACATTGTATATAGTGAATTTAAGTTAAATTTCAAAAACTACTTTACATTCTCTAAAGTAAGTTAACAAGTTTAAGTCTTGTGTATATATAATCCTACTTAAAATTTAAGTTTAAAGGTTTTGTTTTACCTGAACTGCAATTTGATATAATCACATTTTATAAACCTCTTCCCTGTTACATCATGTTGTGTATGTATGTGTGTTCAATAGCTTGTCTTACTTTGTTACTTCGTCATCAAGGAGGAACTAACGTCTTAACTCTTCACTTCAAGAGGAAATAATTTAATTTGTTAATTCTAGATACAAAGTTCTTTAAAAAAAATAATAATGCAAAATAGTTCACTTTATTTCATTAACTTAATTTTCATACAAACTGTATTAATCTCTTACTTTTATATTGGAAATAAATTATAATGAATCGTAATTTTTTTTTCTTCTAAGAAACAGTGTAATTCAAGGGAATAAAAAGGTAACACATCTCAAACTTTTTGACTAGATTTACTTTTACGTCAAATTTGAAACAACATTCTTAACTGTCTTCCTACAATGCGGTAGGTGTAAACATTTCTTGAATATTTTTTTTGCTTACGTAATATAATATAATTATGTTTCATTTTTATAAATATTTTACATATTTTTTCTCTGTTCTTTCATATTTTTAGAGCAGGCAAATTTTCACTTTTATTAAATACATAAAATGCCTTTAAAAATATATATATGATCAAATTATAGAGAATGAAATTTAAAAATTAAATAAATACTGAAAAATGTAAAAGGTTGTTTTTACATGAGTTCTACTTTTTTAAAAATAGAAATATGAAAATGACGTCTATATTTTTAATAAAAGTCTTTAGTTACAATACATATCAATGGACTACTTGCAATGAACAAACTTTTTAAAAGAACAAACTAAAAACAAAAACAAAAAATTGATATTATTGGAATTGCTTGAAAATAGTTTATTAAAACGTATCGTTGTACGAACAAGTGGAATGTTAACTATAAAATATTCAAAATAATTTTAAATGGTATTGTTTTGGTCTTAAAATTACCATGACGGTTAATTTATTTAATAACTTTTATTTCCTCAGTATTTTACTTCACGTAAAAGTTTTTAGTTTCAATTGCGCATACGTATGTCAACGCAATCCTTTTTTGTGACATTAAATTGTTACGATATAAAAAATATTTCAGTGCGCTGAAGTTGTATCAAGTAATAACTGAGTTCAGTCAGAATTTTAATGCAACGAATTAAGAAAAAGAAAAGTCAGAGAACCATGTATAACGCCTTAATAAAGTTATTATTATGTGGGTTCGTACTTTTTGTGGCCTCTATCAATAAACCATTTATTATTAAAAAAAAAAGTGAAGAGTGATTTTTTTAATTAGAATGAATGCTGAAATCCATGTAACAACAGTCTTATAGTTTCAGTTTGCCTAGGATATCCGAAATGTTTATATTGCTTAAGCAGCGAGCAAACTAATTAAACATTCCTCCATCTTGTCTCTAAAAACATAAAGAGAGAAAAAGAAAAGAAAAAAAATTTGCACGCAAGTAATTAACTTTTTTTTGTCTACAAATTTCAATAACAGGACACACCAAAAGTTTTTATTATTATTATTTTTTCTGGTATTCCATGTTTTAATTACAAAAATGCTAATTAAAACATTCCAAATGCTTCTCTCTAGCTCTCTTTTTGAATTAATTTTCATATTATTCAGGTTTCTTCTATTATTATTTTTACATTTTCATTTATTTTAAACTAACAATAATAGAATAAACATATTCATTTACGTTTAGAATTTAACAAATAAAATGTAACATTTTAAAATGTATTTTTAGACATGAAGAAATTCAATCTTCTCAGTTTCATTTTATGCTTGAAAATTTCAAAGTAGAAAGAGAGAAAGTGCGAGAGAGAGAGAGAGAGAGAGAGAGAGAGAGAGAGAGAGAGAGAGAGAGAGAGAGAGAGAGAGAGAGAGAGAGAGAGAGAGAGAGAGAGAGAGAGAGAGAGAGAGAGAACATTAAATAAATGAGTCTTACGAAAGCTTAAGATTTAATATCAACGTTATATGTAAAGTCTTACATTATTTCCTTCTGCAGAGCATTAATAACACAATGGTGGTGTAGTTTAATACTGTTACAAAATAATAATAATATACTTTTTATACTTAATTTGTTGTACATTTAGAAACAACTTTTCCTGAGCAATAAATTTTGTTCCTAAATGTGCCGAGGATAAAATAAAATCATTTTCTACATAAATGAGACACATTTTGAAATTATATAATGTTATTTTACCACTATCTCTAATTTGCATATATATATATATATATATATATAAAGAAAGAAATCTGAAAACAGAATGTTTGTTGTGTATATTATAAATTTATTAGCCTAGAGCATCATAAAATATAATAACAAAAACTATATAAAAATTTCAGTAACTATAACCTATTATTAATAACTCGTTATACGTAAGAGCAAAAAAAAAAGTATGTTTTAAAATAAAAATATATACAATCATTATTATTATTAAAAATTCATTACTATAAATATAATATATGTTCAGGAAACATAAATAAATGTTATTTTAGTACATTATATACGTGTTATGTGTGTATATATATACATATATTATATTAAAAAAAGCATGCAATGCAAACATTTTTTCCTTTCTCTTCTTTTGCCTGCATTTCACTTTGATATTTCAGTGTGTTGTTCATATTGTATATGATATGAAAGTAGTAGTGCAGTGAAGCCTCGTACCTGAATATTGCATACGAAGGGTATATAATATCTAGAGAGAGAGAGAGAGAGAGAGAGAGAGAGAGAGAGAGAGAGAGAGAGAAGTGCGAGTAAAGAGCGGCGAGGAGCACACGCGCTAATTGAGTTACCAACTTCTCTTGTCACGCACATACTACAGAAGAGCCGACAAGCGAGTAGCGAGCACTACGTACAGTACATATAACCCAATTATCACACCATATCGTCGTATCGACCATTATTGTTCCTCAAGGACTCTTCATCACTCTCACTCAAAAGGTACTTAGCACCCGGAGATCATAGAAAATATAATAAAATATATAATACCAAAGGTACACCTTTTTATAACAAAAATCTATTAATAAATTGGGGTAACAAAAAAAATCTACAAGTAAAAATAGCTCTACAGAAATGATATAGATTAAAATAAAGTATATTTTTTTAAATAAAAATTTGCAGTTTTTTTTTCTTTTTTCTTTCTTAGCTTACTTTGTTTCGTTTCTTTTGTCTTCAAACAAAAGACGGAAAGAAACTTGTGATCTAAATTAATTTTTTTTTTTAAGTCACCTGTTTTTAGCTAAACTCATTTCATGTCTTTTGACGAAGAAGAAAAAAGTACGCAACAGTAGAAAGACAGAGAGAGAGAGAGAGAGAGAGAGAGAGAGAGAGAGAGAGAAAGGCTAGGGGAGAAGACAATGTAAAAAACAAACAAAGAGATGAAGAAGAAAAAAGTATTTTAGAAAGAATGCAAAATGTTTGAAAATAAAAAGTAAGTGGACTTTGAAGAGCTTTCTTGAATATTTTATAAACTTTGTTTTTAATATTGCAAAACCTTTGTAAATAATGTTTAATTTATGCAAATATTTATTTACATTGGAAGAGGGTTGAGTCTATTATAGTTTAAAAACACGAAATAAAACTTTATAAAGAAAAAATATCAACTAGGATATTTTTATTATAAAAAATTGATTTGAAAGTAAATACAAAAATAAAAATTTGAATATACATCATGATAAAGAAATTATTCTATATGACATAATAGGATACACTCAACATCGTGTGATTTAATAGAAATAAATAATATGAGGTGGATCGGTCCCGAGATACCTCTGGATTAGCGTGCCAGTACTATCACAGCCAGGACTGATCGGAGATATGAATAAGACCTATCAAACCTAAACACCTCTCCTACCGTTTTTACCTGTGACACTATAGACATATACACTGTGTATATGTCTATAGTGTGACACACTGACATACGCACGAGACATACCCACAGAGAGGCGTAATCTCTCGCAAGTCACAAAAATAAATAATAAATAATTATTCGTTTTTATTCAACAATATTTTAAAAACAAAAATAAAATTGAAATGGCAATGGTCTGACAAATGTCATACTATTGGCATACCATTGCGCCACAAAATTGGTCTATTTTATTTTTAATAATTATGTATTATGTATATTGAGTTTATCTATTTTTCTTTCAAGTTACATTGCTTTAGTTTACCTACAAGTCAACTGTTACTATAGTAAATTTTCCTTGTTTAATCGTCACAACCTAATATACTTAAGATATTTTTCAGAAGCTAAAAAGTTCATCTGGATTTATACTTTATAAAAAGAGGAATATAATTTTACAAACGACTTTTCTTAACTGAGTTTAGGTGTACAACTTTTACAAAGTATAATCACATTTATAGCGTGGGAGAAAAATATTAAGTGAAGATAATGTTGATTTATATATACATGACGTTTATACTTAAGATCTTATTTTAAAATGTTTCAGAATGTGAAGTTAATCGTCCGATCAAAGACGTTGTATAGTTAAAGTATTACGTTTCAAAGTATGTTAAAATAATAATGAAATACTTATGACTTTGAGTAGAAATAACAGAAGAAAAAATCGATTTAAGTTGTATAATTATGTATAAGCAGTTAGTAATATTTAATAGAAACAAGTACTAAAGTCGTATAAAATATTAAAATAATAGTAATAAAAAAACTTGCATTTTATTTCCAACAATAAAACACAAAAATAATAAAACATACGTAAGTATTTGATATAAAATTTTACTATACTACTTTATGGAAATACAATGTATTCTTATGGCAACTTTAATAAAGGTAATGCTCCATATAAACATTATGATAATTCCATACGTTAAGAGAATGAAATTTTATTTAGCGGTGTCTGTACCTTATCTGTACCTTATCTTAATATGTAATACTTACTATGATACTACGTGTATATATCTCATACACTTTGTAATAATACTGCTACTTCATTAAGTTAATTGTTTTACGTTTACATGCTACTTGCAAAAAGGTGCTAACTTAAATAATAACGTAATTGCTGAGAGAGAGAAAGAGAGAGAGAGAGAGAGAGAGAGAGAGAGAGAGAGAGGAATATACTTCAAGTACACTTACATACAATACAAAAGTAATTTAATTCTTCTCAAAATAGCAAGCTTTGTTATCATCTTTTACTTTGAAAAGTGTGTTAATTACATTTTAAAAATAAATTATTTATTAATTAAACGTGTTTATTTATAAAATAATGATAAATATAAATTAATTAATGTATTAAAAGATAGGGTATATTATAATATATATAAATATATTATTTATATTACCTTTTCTCGCCTCTTTGATTCATCTTATCTCTCTGTTTTTATCTCTCCTTTGCGTTGTTTTAGTGTGTAAAATAAAATATAGCCCGCAGTGTTTTCCCTTCCATCACAGACTTATCATTAACTGGTCGTGGCATTAGCTCAGCCGCTCAAGCAATTTACACTGCAACACCATCACTCTAGTGTTTTTAATATCCAAGGCAATTCATGTTACCCTCCCCCCCCCCCTTTACTCAATGCAAAAATTATCATGAAAGATTTTTTTAACCAACGTGATAATTTACTACAGATGTGGATTATTTATTAGCTTACTCCTGTTTTTTTTTTTTTTTTTTTTTTTTTTTTTAAATATATTACTTGTAATAAATTTCATTTAAACTTCTAAATTACGTATTAAAAATGCATGGATATATTTAATGTCTTTACAAATTGAGTTTTATAAAACAGGGTGTTAATAATGAATGCTAATTTATTTATTTTAAATTTGTTTGTATTTATTTAAATAATTTACTTAAATCTTTTTTAAGATGCTTTTCAACATTCATCACTTGTGTTTTTATCGTGTTTAAATAAATACGTAAATAAATTTTACTTTTTTTTTTTAAACGTTAACTTGTAAATTGGATTCTACTGATTTATTTTGCTTACTTGTTTTCGAAACAAATATGAAATAGATTTAATGCAACCCGCAAAACATATATGCCCACATTGTTGCCTGTATTACAGGGGCTCTTTCAACAATTTCAAACCACTTTTAATGGTTTACATCATGTCAGTTGCATAACTGAACATAATTTAAATTAAATTAAAAAAACTATCCGAATTTTAAATAATTATTTACAAATATAGTTATTTAATAGTATTTAATACACTGAGATTTCTAAATTATACATTCTCTCCAAAACAAAGAGATTTGTGTCTGTACCAGATACTTTAAAATGTAAGATTTTAATTAACTTACATTTCAATTTTAATTTAACCTTATTACAATGTCTGTGTGTTACAAAAAATATTTAAATTATAATATAATAGAAAACATGAACTCATATGTAAAGTGAAATTATATATATATAATGCTCATAGTTGCAAATGTGTTATAATTACATTTGAAATAGCGTATATATGTATGTATGTATGAGTATATGTACTTATGTACTGTACATATATATGTATATATGAAAATATTAATAAACTTTTTGTATTATACACAAAAACCATAATTAAGTTTTGGTCTCTTACATATTAAAAGTTAAAATTACAACTTAATTCTATATGTATATAAAATATAATATATGTATGTATATATATATTATATCTAAGGTATTTATGCTAATATTAAACACCACGCGTTAAGTGGTGTATGCAAGTTATCGAGGTACTCTAATATAAAACTATGTAGTTTATTTTTTTGTTTAAAACACAAGACATTACATGTAATAACTAAATAAAGTCATTTCTTATATATTATACTATGTACTTATCATATAAAATACTTACTTTTTCAACTCACAAGATCATTAACAAGTAATTTTTATTTGTAAGAAAAAGGATGACATATATAACTTATAGCAAGTAGTCTGGAGCTAAGTCAACTTTAATGTATGGTTTGAGGATACAAAGACAAAAATAATATCTTTTAAGCCAATCATTGCTACAGATTGTCCAATATTTCAGCCAGTCAAAATGCTGCGTTCTCTAAATAAACCCCCTCTTTTTTATTTCTATGTTTACTTTAAAGAGTCTCTTGCTCATTATCATTTTGTTGCATCATTTATTTAAAGATATATTTTAATAGTTGTATATATTTTGATGAGTTTATTATGGTAGAAAGTTTTGTATCATACTTTGCTTACAATGAGGTGTACTAAAGAGAGACTATGTCAGTTCATGTCTTGCAGGCTTGACGTTTGTCCATATAGTCATCGCCGCGGGTGGTGCTTTGCTCTCTGATTATGACGTAATTACTCGGGAGAGCAATCTTAAGTGCTTGCCTAGCTTTTGCTCGTCTCTTAAAGCACATCAACTATAGTAGTAAACCAGACATCGTCAAAACTTCAATATCAAAGTGAAGAATGTTTTTTTTATTACTCACAATCTTATATTTTGTTGGTTTGTTTGTTTGAAGTCGTAAACTTATAATAAATCAAAATATAAAAAAATGATATATAATATGAAGTTTTTAATTTTTATTTTATAGTTTTTATAAATATATTTTTATGTCACTACAAGAAAATGAGTTCCTTATTTATAGTTTTTTCTTAAGATTAATGTGCGTAGTGATTTATTAATAAATATTTTCATAGTATGTTCAAATTATCAGCGTTTTTTTTTTTTTTTTTTTTTTTTTCTTCTTCTTCTTCTTTTTCTTCAAAATGACAACTTAATATTTTAGCTTATGGTTTTTAAGATGAAGTAATTCATATATAAATCATCAAACGCAAAGATAATAAACTAAATAAACATATTTATCAAAATTATTATACGATTATTACTTAAATTGTTGTTTTTCGATTTTTTTTTTCATAATGAATGCTTTAAAATAAAAAATATGAAGGAAATTCTTGTAGGAAGGAAACTGGTTGTCACGTGATCTAGTTTGAGTTATTTGGATAAGGGAGACAGGATGTCCGGATCTAAAGTGAAAGAAAATAGTCAGTCTAACAATCCCAAGAGAAAAATATAACTGCATACCTATAGGGAGGTTTCAATTTTGTCATGGTAAATATGATTGAATATATAGCTTATTATATAAACCTATATCATCCTTACTTGAAAAGAGAGTTTTCTTTATATTGGTTATACATTTTTTTCCAATTTCTAATCTACCTTAATATCTAAAAAAGATACCTTATATAGAAAAGCTACTCCATTGTAACCCTACCTTGGGAATAAAATGATCAAGAAGGAGAAGAAAAAATATCATAAAAAAATAAGAAAAATGATAGTAAAAAAAGCAGAAGAAGGAAAAAAAAAAAAAAAAAAAAAAAAAAAAAAAAACATTGGTGGAAACAAAAAGAGAAGAAAAATAAGAAGCTGTAAATGAGTAGTAGGTCATCTTTAAAACACTAAAATATCATTCTTCAGATAATAGCAATCTTAATCATAGCTTTATGGCGCTAACATGTAAAAATTATATTTAATTTAAATTAATGTGTTTCTTTTATAAAATGGTGCGAAAGAAAACGTTATAACAATATAAATATTTAAAAAAAAGTTGTTATTTGAAACTTGAAACAGTTGAATCTAATTACTCATGAATTCATTACTAATTCATTATTTAATTTGTTTACGTGAATTAAATTTTGAATTTTTCTTATCAACATTTGAAATGAAATGCTTATGGCTTATGTTGCCAAATTGAAAAAAAAATGTAGTTCTTTTATAAATTGAGATGATTAATGCCTACTAAACAAAAATAGATAGTTTCAGTTTTTCTTTTTAAAACAAATAAACATGTATTTGTAATGTAAAATAAAAAAGGTCCCAAATTATTATTTTTATATGTATTTTCACTATTGACCTTTAGGACTTTTTCAGAAGAGTAGATGTCAATTTTATTACTTCATCTTAACCCAGTACGTGCAGGATTTTATACGCTATAATATAATAAGACATTGAGGCACATTTGAGGTATCTATACGTTTAGACGTACTAAAGTATAGACCAAAAATATCTTATACTACCTATGCTATAATATATTATTATTATTACGCTTTTCTTTTTTTTTTTTAAATATACGTATATATATTTATACATACAATTTTTTTTATTAATCGTAAAAGTTTCAAAAATAAGGTAACAAAGTTTTCTTTTTATATACACATATATAAAAAGAGATTTTTTTCATTTTTATGATATTTTATATCCCAACATGTAAATAATGATGTATTAAGTAGTTATGACTCATAAATTTTACACTTATTTTTGACATGTAATTTTTTACATTATAATATAATATTTTTTTTATCTAAAGCTTTACATAATATTATATACAAAATATTTATAAGATCGCATGACATGATGTGAGAGGCACATGGGGCGTCAATAAAATCCAGAATGTGTGCTTGTAATATATCTTGTCTTTACTCAAAACTAAGGACACTGTTGCTACATTTATTAAACTGATTTTAAAAATTACGTCCAAAAAACTATGGCATCCATGTAATTTTCTTAAAAATTATAATGGTATTAAAAGTAGGTACGATAATTTATTAATTTTTATATTATATATGATTAATGACATTGTACTCTAACACTCCATTGATTTGCTACTGAGATATTCAGATCAAAGACTTGTAATTGCTTGATATCTTAATAATTATGCATACATCTTGATAATTTATAGTGATATATTGTGTTATCATGTTACACCTTCTCATAATCCTATTAAGAAGTCTTATCGACAGGTATGTACAATGTAAAGCACACATATGAGTTGACCATGGCCTTATGCACAGCCCGGAATTCGCCATGAAAGCCTTGTAAAACCGTGGAAATGTATAGGAAACATCAATCATGAACCTCCCAAATACTGTGCGTCGTCATGGAATGCATATAAACACGCATCGTGCAATGTTTTGTGCTCCCATACTTCACTGAAGCACCCAGCAGTGACTCGAACCTGTACTAGGTCAAAAGTACAGAGTTACGAGTCAGCTGCCTTCTACACTCGGCCATAGTAGCTCTGCAATCGTTATAATTAAATTACTTAAGAGAAAGAATTTTATTATATATATCTAAAATTATACCTCAATGTTAAGTATTTTAAATTTGAAAGTTCTTTTTATATCAAAAATATACTTTAAAATAAACAAAATTTAGATTAGATAAGCTTGAAAATCATAAAAACAGAACACAAAGAGAACAAATTTATACACATTACGTTGTAGACATGAGAAACGAAAACTAAATAGGTTATAACTTACATTCAAAAATAATTTTTCAAAATAAAAACATTTAAAGCTATAAAATTTGTAATGTTATCTATTTTAAGCAATAATATTTATAAAAGTAAGGTACTAATTGCAAAAAATAATACTATTTAATAAACAGCATTTTTTTCAGTTGTAAAGGTTGAATATGAAGATTTAGTTATCATTCGTGACTTTAATCTTAAAGCAGAATTAAAGCACTGGATTGTTTTTGTTTGTTTGTTATAAATACATGAAACAATTTCGTGTAAAAGACAGAATAATAAATCATCTATGTACCTGCTCTCTCTCACTCACTCTCTCTCTCTCTCTCTCTCTCTCTCCATTTCTGGGTGACAATAAAATAGCGTATTGAAAACAATGCTTTTTTTTGTTTTGAATACAAAACCACAGAAAGTGTTTGTTTAAATATAACAATCATAAATCAATGTTTGTTTTCATATCAAAGAGAATTTTATAAGCAACCCTTTTTATTTTGTTACCCTGTATTATATAAAATATTATTATTATTTGGAAAAGTTAAAATTAAAATAAGCAATTTTATTGCTCCGTGATATTATATCGTACTTTGAATCGTGACAAATTTGTTCTCTCTGTTGTAATATTGTTATATAATATTATTGATTAACTTGCAAGACTAAAAATTACTAAAATTTTACATTAGATTGGATATCAATATAGTAAAACACACAACCACATCGCATATTTTGTACTATAGTTATTACTCAAGTGCTAAAATGTATGACACATTTGTTGTGTTATTTTACAATGTTGGTGATAAATGTCATGTCGAGTGAGATAGTTTCTTGTTAGGCGTCGTGTTGTGTCTTGCCAGCCGGGACAACGGCCACCCAACCTGTTGCCGTTGTATGTGCCACTTACACTCGCCAACACCTCACTTTTGTAGTAGATGCCTTAAAATATAATTTCTTAAGACAACATTATTTCTTTTCAAAATACTAACAAATATATAAATAGTATAAAAAATATATAAAATCTACTATACTTTTACTATAGCAATTTTTTTTGTATTTTTTTAACATGTTAAAGTATATCTGTAGATCTGGAGAAGTTTTTTTTTTAAATATTTTAAATTCGGATGACGTCATATTTATTGCGCTTGGAGGCCATACTGGAGTAGTGAATAACATTGCTCAGCATTGACTTTATTTAAGCCATTTTTCTTTGGGAAATCGGTTAATTTTTTGTTATTGATATTTTTCTCACGTACTTGAGATACTAACTCAACATATTTACAGCATCAATGCTCTCAAAAATATTGCATAGTGGTTTTAAACTGGCAAAATGATTTATTTTCCTATCCCACCCATGTTATTGAGTTATCCAACATGGCGTCAACTTTAACATGAATGCATTGACCCTATATAAGGAAAATTTACTGTATGATAACTGATAATTAAAAGAGTAGATGGAAAAACATGTAGATAGATTGGGGGATAGTATCATGAGTTTAGACCGACAGGACGCCGTGTTATAGAAAAAATTTCTACGCCAGTTAAAAATAATAATAATATAATAATAAGCGTACATGTACTAGCCGTTCATATTGCTCATATGATACATTAAATATAATTAAGTATCCCTGTAAGTAATCTGCATAGCATGATTACAAGATTTAAAACAATGGTACGTATGGTACAGTTATGTTTATAATTTTATTTCATTTCATTTTCTTTGTATAACTATGTTATTAACATTTTAAACATACTGTATGCCCTTTAGGTTTATTTTTTTAATTATGTCACTTTTTAGTTTAAATGTATAACAGAATTTAACTTTATTATTTCATCATTATTGTACGTTATTGTAAAATAAACTGTAATAGTCTACATTGAATTTGATGTATAAATTCATAGCTAATTTTATCGATTCATCATTATCATAAAGTGCTATTCAAATATTACTCAACTCTATGATTATTGTTAACATTAATATGTACATGACAATAAAATTACAAGTAGCAGTTTTTTTTTTCATTTCATTTTATTTTAATTTATTATTATTTTTATCACAACCTTTCCGAAGAATTTTTAAACTGCAAAATATATTCCAATAAACACATAATAAAAAAAAATTAATTTTTTTTTATATATACTGTATTATTAAAGCTTTTAGATATAAAATTATACTTTAAAATAAACAAATTTTAGATCGAATAAGCTTGGAAATCATAAAAAGAGAACACAAAAAGAACAAACTTTACATCAAAGTTACACATATTGCATCACACACATGAGAAACGAAAGCTAAATATGCTTATTTTATATAAAATTACGTTCAACATCATTTTTCAAAATTAAGCTATTATTATTTTTAGGTAAATAGAAAAAATACACATCTTACCGTTCTAAAGTTCCCCTAACGTCAAAATTTCAAATTTATGCAACCAGCGTGGCAGATATGCTCAAAAAATTGCCTACTCTGCAGGATACTTGGTATGCGTAACGATATAGCAGTGCAGTTTAAAACTTAAATATTATAATTAACTGTTATTTTTTATTATGAATTCAACATTTAATTATAATTTTTTTTATAATTATAATACGTAATATACTGAAATTTAATTAAAAATTTTGTTTATTTTAATTAATATTTTTATATTTCATTTAAACAAAATAACAAGTTTCACTAGACGTTATATTCAATTTCAGCTTATTAAATTAAAATACCGTATTTATATTAATTAATTGAGTTTTTTTAATCCCAGATATAAATAACTTTTATCCTCTAATTTTTATGAAATTATATATATATATATATATATATATATATATATATATATATATATATATATATATATATATATATATATATATATATATATATATATATATACAATACAATTATACATAATACAATGTATAATTTATACAGAAAATGAATGTATAAAAATCAATAAATATATAACTATGTACATCTTTTTACCGTTATATTTTGTTCCTGTATTGGCAAAAAGTATAGAGAAGTTTTTTTTTTTTTTTTTTTTTTTTTTTTTTTTTTTTTTTTTTTTTTTGTCATGTAACCTTATGCTTGATGGTAGGCTGTGGTAGAAGGCTGATTGTAGAGAGACATAGAGAAAGAGAACGAGTGACAGAGAATGAGTGTGTGTGTGTGTGTGTGTGTGTGTGTGTGTGTGTGAGAGAGAGAGAGAGAGAGAGAGAGAGAGAGAGAGAACACCACCATAAATGCTAATATGAAAAAATCGTCACACATTGCTATATAGAACTCCAACATCGTAATGTCTCGACTAACAAAGTTGACATTGCAGCTAATCTCCAGTATAAAGATAACGACATTTCACATACAACACAATCATTATTCCCTTGCTATGCTACACACAGTTAATTAAACAGTATGTTTGATAATCACATTATACTTAATCATTAAATAATACATTTTATAGTTTTACGGAACTAAACTTTATTGTACTTTAATTAGTTTATTAAAATTTAATTTGTATTTTCATTACCAATAGTTGATTTAGTTAATTGTTACATAAAAGTGTCTGGTTATATGTAAAATATGTGAATTTTAGATTTTAGATATTTAGCACTTGAAATAATTTATATTTATGTATTAACTTTATATATATATATATATATATATATATATATATATATATATATATATATATATATATATATATGAGTGTGTGTTTTAGATTTTCTTTTTCAAAACAAATTTTATTTACCAAAGCAATACGAACCTAGCCTTTTTAATTAACTTTCATAATCTATATTTTTAATATTTAAAAAAAAATCTACCGAAAAAACATTCCACAAAGACTTTTAAGTATAGATTAAAAAGCAGATAGAAGTTTTGCATTTTATCATACTACATAATACGCAAAGTTTTCGACCATGTTCAAAAGCTTTGCTTGATGTTGTTTAAACTTTTCGTATATAGGGTCAGAGTTTATTTATTTTTGAGCTTGTGAAGTATTTTGTAACATTGCACTTGATCTCTCACAAACACGCGCTGCTTTTACAATCTTGTTCTGCATTATTTCATGTTATCTCCTTTCAAACACAGATGCATATTCAATTGTTAACATCGAGAACATCAATATTGAATTATATATATTTTTTGAAGCACTGAAAAAATATATATTTTTTTTCAAGACAATTTTTTATAATGAAATAAGCCTAACAAAGATGACAGATCATTGTTATTTCATTTTGTCTTAAAAATAAATAAATAATTTGGCGGGAAAGATAATGATATCATATAATAAATCTTAACATTAATTGAATTTTTGTAACTTCATTACAGTCTCATGAACAATTCTTTAAAAATTAATGAATGTTGTACCTACAAACAGGATTTTACTATTACAGAGATTACCGTTTAACGCTATTACAGAGTGTTTTTTTTAATAGAATGTTTCTATGTACAATATTTTTTTGTTGCTAAGAACTTCGTATTGGACCATATATTCTATAAAAACAAATTATAAACTTACTTGAGCTAAAAAATAAAGCTTTGTTAAATAAGCTATTATATTTTACACTAATTTATACAAGATTCAATAAAGATTCAAGAAATTCGATCCATTTTGCCAATAATCCCTAACGTTTTCCTTTCTCTCTCTCTCTCTCTCTCTCTCTCTTCGACGTCTTTCTTTATTCCAAGAATTAATTTCCGTTTGTTTCTTTAATATATATATATTTTTTATATATTGTATATACAATTTCATAATCTAACAAACTTTAATGAAATTATATTTTTAATATTTTTTTATAAATTATATATACACTTTATGAGAAAATAAAAAATAAAACATATTTAGGGATAAGTTAAGTTGATATTATTGGTAATTGGTAGGTTTATATTAAAAAAAAACTTTATTACATTATCACGCTGCGATAAGTTGCATGCAAGATTCAACTTGAGTAGCATAAATTGCGTCAAGAATGTAAATAATTGTATGCCGTGATAAGAACAAATCAAGCGTGAACATGACTTTATATAATGTTCGACATGATAATCAATAAAGAAAATATCATGTTCACAAAAGATCAAAATCATTTGTCACATGCAACTTAATAATGCGGACTTTGCACATATTATGCGTCGTAACTTTTTTTCTTTTTCAAATAAGTTATTAATGTTATTAATTTTAACCCCTATCACTTTTTCAATATTTTCTTTCAAACTTTTTTGACTTTTCTTCGATTTCTTTGCGTTATTTTGTAGCACGTCATTAAAATATATTAAATCACTTTAAAGGTATAAAGTAATTTAAATGTGAGATATAAAAAAATATTTATATAGTATAAAAAAGTCTTAAGGATATGCAACTCGTATATTTAACCTTTTTTTTCTTAAGTATGGGTAAAATATAAATCTTTTCATGATGCAGTAATGTTCTCTCGTTCTCTCGCTTTATCCTCGTACTTTCCACGCAGTTAAGCAGATAGATTTATTGGGTAGAAAATTGCTTTGGTCCGTATCTCGCCTCGTTTTCTTACTTGCCTACGTATATAGTAAGCTGCCTATACTATATTTGTGTGGTGTGATGGAGCTTGCTCGTGGCGGCTCTCTGGCACACGTGCACTGCGACGTGCTACTTTAAATCACTGCACGTTCTGAACTATGGGTAAACACAAACGATGAACTGTCAATTTATTTCCTCTGCCACGCTGACAAACGTTTACCTTCGATTAAAAAAGTCTAACAATTTAAAAAAAAATCACACCATGTTTTCTGTTGTATTAAGGAAATTTTATTATTGTAAACATTCGTTACTCAATACGTACAAAAATCAATTGCGTACCGGTGGTAAAATAAATGTAAACTGATATTTTTTGGAACAATAAACACCCAATTTATAAATTGATGAAGCTTTTGATGAAATAAACTGCTTAGCAATCATTATCATTTACATATTTTATGTATCCCCTTGCGGAAAACCCATCAATGTTTTATTCAAAATCCTTATAAGTATTAAGTTAACTTAAAATAACTTAAATATGCGTTAATCTATATTTAACTACACCATAAAGTGCAATAAATGTAAAATAACGACCTTTTTAAAGCCAATAATGATCTAAATAACAAAGCATACACTTCTCATATGGATAGCCTAACTTGATGCAGATTTCGATTTATGAAGCCCAAGTAATTACTGATGATTTTAAATTTTTTTTTCTCTTCCAAATTTCAAATTAATTGGGATGGGGAGTACATAATTCAGTGTTTACACATTTAAGTAGATATATTCCAAAGAAGTATAAAGGCTTATTTAAAATACTTTAGAAATGCGAATTACAAGAAGAAAAGGAGGAATAATATGTTCAATTTAATAGATCCCTAAGGGAAAATATATGAAACGCGCGTATTGGAAAAAAATATAAATATGAAAAGAAATATAACTTTTATTCAAATATCTGTATTGAAAAGAAATGTCATATTAGAATAAAATTTAAAAATATTACATTTAAAGCATCTTTCTTATTATATCATATCATTCGTGTATATAGTAGTTATAATAAAAAATATAAACAAACTTTTTTCTTTTTCTTGTATATAAAATACTATTGATAGAATAAACATAGAGTTAACTTTATGATGCTCTATACAATTTTCATACATGAATTTTTAATTTAATTTATTTTATATACATCCTATTTGTGTATATAGCATGTTGAAGTTGTTTTCCTTATGTTCGAATAAATTTTCAAGTATTAACTATAGAGCTTCTTAATTAGCATCTTTTCATACCTTGTTAAATGTATTTATGTTGTTTAAAAAATTAATTTTTATGACCTAAATATAAATATATATATATATATACTTTTGATTCAGCTATCACGTATATAATTAAATTATTATTTGTTTGTCATTTTATATGTTCATATAAAGAGAATAAAATAATTACGCTATATAAATTGTTACCTGAGTATTACGTTAATAATTTAAAATTTATGCAATATCATGTAGTCCTGCATCATCTTGACACGTGTTTTTATAATTAAGTTTGTTACACCATGAAGTTTCAACAACGAGATGGTTTTAGTATTTTTCACATTAGCATTAGTAGCTTTATGGGTTAAAAAATTCAATAATTATCTATACATTTAAAACATATTTTTTATTTAAAAGTTTTTATTGATTAAGGTTATTACAGTATATATATATATATATATATATATATATATATATATATATATATATATATATATATATATATATATATATATAAAAATTTATAAATTAATATTTATTAAAAATATAGTATAATATAGTATAATGCGGCGTGCGTGGGGCCTCATTCGTTAAAAAAAAAAGTCTTTATTTTGATAGAACGTATCAAAAATAAATAGTTGACTTTCTAGTGGCTATTTGGATTATTTTATTGCAACACTTATTAAATAAAAAAAGTGACAACTATAACTACTCCTTAATAATGAAACAATTTTTTTTTATTCTTCTAAGGAACACAGTTTCTCTATGTAATGAAAGCAAGTACAACACTAAATTACTCTCTCTTAAAGTAATTTGTGTCTACTAAAGCACTTTGTATTGTTCTATTTTTATTGTTATAATAAATATAGGTACAGCACAAAACTCATACTCACAGTACATATAATATAATCTAGTATACATAGTTAAAATACCCTAGACCATAATAGTCATGAATATAAATAAAATACCTTTCATTGTGTTGGACCAAAATTTATAGCTTACTGTAAGATAACAAACATCACTTTATTTTCTATGTAAATGTATATATATATATATATATATATATATATATATATATATATATATATATATATATGGGCTCCACTCACTCTAATGTATCTCAACTTGATTATTTTATAAACATACCTGAGCGAGTAAAAGAGGAAATGGTCAGTTTCCGAAACTACTTTCAACTTGAGTTTCATGATGATATTATATTTACATAATTAAAATTTAATGCTATTTACTATATTGTATAGTCAGTTAAAAATGTTAATAATAATAATATGATGGCAGAAGCTTAAAATTCTTTCTTTATTCTCAAGAAGATATATAAAAGATTAAAAAGTATGCAAGTACTAAAAGAAAATACAGGAATTTTAATTAAATGATTTAAATTTATGTTCATCGTTAGTAATATTTTATGCTTTCTGTTTTAAATATTTTTTTTTCGCAGTGGCACAAAAATTAAATTTAAAACACGCATATATATACAATTTTTTTTCCGTCTTTTAAGATAAAAATATATATATTATAAATTTACACTTTCCATTTCTACCAATTTAAACGTCAAAAGAAATGCTAACATTTTTTATGATCATTTTGATGCGTGTAAAGCTTTTTACTTTCATGTATTTTAAATAATTTATTAGGCACTTTATCATAAAATTTTGTGTTGAAAATTTTAGTTTAGATTTTACATAATATGTAACTAAGTATGAAAATGAGTATATATGTGTGTATGTATATAGCATTATTGTTATTTATTTTTTTATAATAAATATACATTTTTTTGTTGTATAAGTGCTGTTTATGTTATTATTTTGCGTAGTTTTTTTTTTTTTTTTTTTTAACTTTTTTAAGCTACATAAGAATTTTCATTGCCTTTAGTCTTTTTAAATTAGGTTTGCTTTGTTGACTCCCGTGACCCGGATCTTATAACGTTCCTTTCTCTCTTGCTTTAGGCAGAACAGCAAGCAAACTCCCCTGCTGTTCTGTGTTATAAGTAGGAATGCTAAGCAAGTCATAATGAATACCAGAGAGACCGCTATAGGTGCAAGGGTGAGGGATAAAATTGGCTTTCTATGTGGTAACAATCCTGTTGTAGCTCACGCACGCGACACTGAACTGCATCACAATCCGCATAATAAAGTTGGAATGCTATCATTTATCTCACATCAAGTAATATATTGCGTGACAACGCTAATTTTTCACCTCTACTCAAAATATGTACTTTAAAACTTAAATATTATGGTTATTAATTCATTCATATTATGTATAGTTTCATTTCGTAAAAGGGAAAGCAAAATAAATAATTTAATATGAAACTATAAGCCTGTTCTTTCATATTTAATCATAAGAAATAGATTTCAAAATAATAAAAAATAATTTGTTTTCTTTTAAATAATTTTATTTTTGTTCATAAATATAATTTTATTTTTAATGCCTTGGTTTTTAAAATTTATTTTAATTTAATGAAGAGATAAAAAATGAGCCTTGATGTTAAATATCAACTTTCATTTATGGTAAAAAAAAAGTTGAAAAACTTTGCATAACCTCATTAAAAACAAAAAACAAATTAATTTACTACAAAGCATAAAAATATGACGAGGCTCACATTACGTTGAATTATAATAACAAAGGACAAAAAAATTACGTTGACTTTTTTTTTTTTTGACTTCATCTAACTAGACGTACTACATGATATCATCTTCTAGAAATATTTCGACGTCTAAGTGCTTGAATGTTTGCTTTCAGGAAAATGTGTGTATTCCACCTCACTTTAGCACACCTAACACAAGATAACTCCAAATGTATCATAAAATATGCACAACCATACCTTTCTCATGTCAAAATACATTCAAGCCAAGAAAGAAAATCTTAAAAGATTTTTGTCTGCGTTTATTTATTTATTATTATTTTTTTTTTTTTTGCCGGTAAATTCAATTTTTGTGTTATGTCATGTAACTTTTTAATGCATAATCATGGATCAATACTATTGTTTAAAAAAAAAAAATGCTTTTTTTAATTGTTAATTTGCAAATATATTTGATGAATTTGAACAAATTCCAATACATCCCAAATGATGGAGATAAAATTTGCAATAATTCCGTAATAATAATATTAGAAAGTCCGATCATCCATGAAATGTTAGGCCAACCTAATTTTTCATGGTCAATATGCATACATCAAAATTCTTTTATTCGTATGTCTATATTAGAAAACTACATTTTTGCACAATAAGAAATTTAACTAGAGATTTTAAATATGTCTTCTAATTATCAAATTTTCATACAGAACTTTTGTGTTAGTAGTTTTCTTCATTTGAAACGTGTAACATGTGAGCCCCAAATCAAAACTCAAACAGCAACGGGTTTGGGGGGGGGGGGGGGGGGGGGGGAAGAGCATAAAAAAGTATATTATCTTATAACGCACCTCACAGCTTTTTTTAAAGTGACTAAAAATTTGACGCATTGGAAGTGAAAGAAAAATCATTAATTTTATCCTTTATTGAGTTATTTCATAAAATTTCAATTTTGTTTAATCTCTCTCTCTCTCTCTCTCTCTCTCTCTCTCTCTCTCTCTCTCTCTCTCTCTCTCTCTCTCTCTCTCTCTCTCTCTCTCTCTCTCTCTCTCTCTGTATATCTATGAATTATTACGCACACAAAACTACTTGAAGAATTTTATATAAAAAATTGTTGATTGACACTTTCAATAAACTGAAAACAAAAGCACTTCACTCCACGCAAAACATCTGAATCACTCTCAACGTCATTTAAATAAACTGACAAGAAATTCTTTATATTTGTATGTATTTTTATCTTACATTGTGACACTAATAAAGTTTAAACACGCAAGAATTTTTTTTATTTAAACGTAATATATATATATATATATATATATATATATATATATATATATATATATATATATATATATATATATATATATATATATATATATATATATATATATATATAATATCATACTATCACATAACATGTAAATAGGAAGCATTATTTAGATTTTTATATAACATTTCAACTCATTTATACTTACTTTACTTAAAGCTTGTTCCGTTTTAACCATGGCATTATATGGCATTATGAATAAAACAGTAGTTTAAATTTTGATCTAGGTATACATAATAAAGTTTGCGGGTAAACACTGTATGTTAATAAACATTAAAATATAATATAAAAAAAACTAGTTTGTTGGATTAAGTAGCGTAAATATTCTGTGGTCAAGAAGTGAAGTAATTTATTGGTGGAGAATCTAACCACTGAAATACTCTACATTAAAAATGATATATTATTATCATGTTGAATAAAAGAAGTGAAATTTCACTGCATTAACTAATGCTATAATATGGTATTAGTTATTGTTTCAGCTTAAATAATAATAATAAAATGCAATTATAATGATGAGATATGTCTTTTTATGTATTAATAATAGATTTATATACATACATGTATAGTCAATAGGAATTTGTAATAAGATTGTACATTAATTTATTATGCATTAAATTGCAATTATACATTAATTATGGAAGTTATATTATTGATGTATAATCTCTGTAACAAACAGGTTAAATAGGATCAAAAGTTGCAATAATCTGGTATATTACTAAGTTAATAATATTCTGTATATATATTCACGGACAAAAATAACTACGTAATAATTATGCTGGCTCATTTTTAGCACAATTTGTTCAATACATCATAATTTATGCTATACTGCATCATAATTATGTTATATAGAATAAATATTATATTGTACAGCATAATTAATGGTGTTATTCCAATTTAGCATTAATTAGAATGACATAAATTTAGTATAAGTTATGTAATTTATTCTTTCCGTGTTTATAATATTCATTTTTTTTATATTTTATATATATATATATATATATATATATATATATATATATATATATATATATATATATATATATATATATATATAGTGTGTGTGTATGTGTGTGTGTGTGTAGGATATCAAATTATTGTATTATTTTATTGCGCGTTAAGAAACTGCGATATCTGTGTTTGATAATGCAAACTAAAATCGTCCACTATACCACCATGCTTGACCTGTTTATTATTATGAGTTTTTTTTTTTTTTCTTCTGTAATACCAACACCGGAATCCTACTTGATTCAAGGAGAAGGTGCGAATAATCCAGTACCAATTATCTGATAGAAACTGCAGGTGATAAAAAGAGGGATCACAAACTAATGAGTTTTTTCACAAATTATTAGTGAAAGTAATAAATTTCATTAATAAATAATATGTATTGTATACGTATATAATATTTTCTTCATAATTTATTTATTCGTTTAAATTATTAAGTTAAGATATCACTCCAATTTCAATTACATTTAGATGTCTAAAGTTAACACAAGTGTGCAGTTCAGGGTGACAGTATTATAGTGTCAGATTCTACTTTCTATGTGTGTGACGTGTCACTTCGTAAATTGTGATTGATAAGCAGCCAGGGACAAATAATTCTTCCATCAAACTATTTTATTGCTCACTATAACGAACATTTATCATACTGAGAAAATTAATAAAATAATATAAAATATTACACTTTTTTAAGTGCATTTTAACGTACATTACGGGAAGGTTACGTATGACGTATAGAGAGACAGACAAAACAGAGATAGAGAGTAATCGTTTTAATATAAAGTAGTTTATTACTTAAATATTATGTATAATAAAATGATTCATTTTATGTTTGCATTTCAAAACATTTTAAATAACAGTAATTTTCAACATTTTATTTATTTTTTTTTAAATTAATTGTATTTTATGACAAACATTTTATTTCAGAAATTACAGAATCATTTATTCTAAAATATGTATAGTAGTAACTGATACAGTAATTTTTTCTTTTGAAGAATGAATTCTATGTATATATTTTTATGAAATGTTTAAATGCCTTTGTATATATTATATATACACACATATATATACACACACATACACTCATTAAAATTTTAAAACTATAGAATTCAAATCTGTACTCAAAAGTTTTTTTTTTTTTTTTTTTAAATATAAAATACCACAAAATTTAGCCTTTTTTTGCAGTAAGGTTAGTTTGTTACTCATTAATTATAGCTAGGTTCGTTAGACTCAATACAAAAATACAGTGTATAAATTTTGTAAAGGCAATGGTTGACATGTAACCAAAGCTCTTTATACAGTATGAATTTGTTATATTATAAAAAAATTATCTTTGACTTTTTAACACTCATTTTGTATTTGTCAGAAATGAGACATTTCATTAAATATATATATAATATACGTATATATATATATATATATATATATATATATATATATATATATATATATATATATATATATATATATATATATGTATATATATATATATATATATATATATATATATATATATATATATATATATATATATATATATGTGTGTGTGTGTGTGTGTGTGTGTGTGTGTGTGTGTGTGTGTGTGTGTGTGTGTATGTATATGTTATATTATAATTATTTAGTTATCATTATTTCTCATGTTTGACACGTATATCAACACACATTCTCGTATCTCTCACTCACTATATATATACGATGATAATACCCATACATAATATTTGAAATTACCATTCATCACTCGAACATGATTCCTAGATGTCTATTTACAAAAGAGGAAATTTTCACTTCCGACTCACTCACATTATACGTCACACATTTACATTACATATATGAAGAATTATCGATTTTCATTGTTATACAGTTAGGAAGAATACTGATTTTTTTTTTCACATGTTTTGTAAAATCTACTCCCTATGCGGTTTTGCTCGAAAAAGCATTCACGCGTACTATTTTATGTAATAGAATTTCTAACCAACTTTATTATTTTAAAATATATCCCAGTATAAAAATGAAAAAAATATAATATTATAAAATTATATATTTTTAAATTGTACCTACTGAATATATATATTTTTTTTCTTCAGAGATTATATTTAAATCCAGTATAATTCATTATATTAAAATATAACTTTAGTATTATACTGTGTGACACAATTTTATAAAGCAAATTAAAATAATAATTTCACCTATAACACATCATAATACATCGTATTACACAGTTGTATCACATATTACATTAGAAGATAGATATAGAGAAAGAGGGGTTTATCTGCCTTTGTGATACGCTATTTAAACATGCTCTTGGTCGATTGTGGCAAGCACAAGTTTGCTAATTTAGATAGATATATATCTTGTGTGCGGGTGGGTATAAGCTTATATAGGACGTGAGGTATATATACAGTATATTCAATGTTAAATTTATATTATATAATTTTTTTTTTATAAATGTGCGTTCATTTCTGTGACCCTAAAGTTTTACTAACATAAGAGAAAAGGTATATGGATGGATAGATGATGCTTTGTCTTTAAAGCTCTTGTATATCTGATATTTACTTTATATAAAGACAAGGAATGATGAAACGATCTCTCTCTTTCTCTCTCGCTCTCTTCTACTTATATACTGAGACGAGTTTTGAATAGTTAGATCAATACTGAAAGCACGTATGCTTTAGGCTGCATTGTGACCTCTTCTCTTCCATATTTCGTTGTTTATCATTCGTCTATACTTTACGCCATTCTCACATTTTCTTCATTTTTAATATAATCTTTGTATATATACGTCAAACTCTTATATTGTATGATGCACAATTTTTTTTTCTACAGTTGCAATTTCTTTTCATATATATATATATATATTTTAATAAAATTTTTCTTTGAAGTTCTATTTATTATTATTTATCTTTAATCTATATTATCGTATATATTTCTGTTGCAGTCTCTTTAATCATTTATTTAACCTTATAGTTACTTCAATCGTCATTGATCTTTATATAAAAATACTTTCATTTCCGATCAAGTGTAGAAAATATATAGTAGTAAAAATATCAAGCTAACTTGTTGGTTTCTACTATCTAGCAATTCTACAATACATATAGATAATAACTATTTAAAATATTTATTTATTACTGGACTAACTGAATGGAAACTTTAATTTTAAATTCTTTTGTCAAGCTTTTTATGTTTAGAGAGACAGACGTTATAGATTTTGTCAGTAAACAACATAAATTTTTAGATTTTTCTTTTCTCTCTAACATATACAATATATGAGCTTCTCAAAGTTACTATGGAAACAAACATTTGTTTATCAATGAAAATTTCATTTGTCTTGTCTTGTCACTGTCGCTCAACATCGCAATGCATTTCAATGCTTATTTCTGCAATGGAACCCTTATGAAAACTGTATATAACTTAAATATTTGTCTTTTACAATGTAAGAAAGACATCCTTTTGTGTGTATGCATAAAAATAAGAATATTACATTGTTTGTAGAACATAGAAACATTATTTTATTTTTTATTATTTTTTTACATTTAAATGTTATTTTATATAATATCATCATTATATATACCACTGACATTTCCCTTTAAAATGCATTATATGTAATAAAAGAATAATATAATAAAAATGAATGATATATATATATATATCACGATCATTTTAATTAACATTTTCAGCAATAACAAGTCGTAAATAGAAAAGTTAATAGTCCACTATAATATATATAATATAATATATATATGTGATATTTGTACAATTAAACTTTGCCTCGGAACATTTTCATCATATAATATTTTATTGTTAGTCGTAAAATTAGATGGGATATCAATTTTCCAACTCTAACATAATATTATTTGTGATAATTAAATCACATTTACTCATCTAATGTTGTTTTATGTTTGTTACAATTTCATTCTCTTTTATATATATATATATATAATTGAATCATAATAACAAAACTATCTATTATATATGTATTGATATGTGTAATACGATATAAAACTAAATAATACTATACTTTGAAACTGATTTTGTAAATTTCTATTGTAATTTTATTATCAAAGTGAAATCATCTGTAAAATCGTTAAAAAAACACACAAATATAATTATGTCATATTTTGCAGGATAATATAAATAAAGATAACGTACGTTAATTGAATCTACATCTACGTGCATAAAATATGTATATATATATATATATATATATATATATATATATATATATTATACAGCTTTATAATTTGATTCATAGTTAAGGTTTACCATACACTCTTAGCAAATAATAAAATAAATAAAAGGAGAGTAAATAGATTTGAAGGAAACTTTGAAAATGTTTAGTTATTTTTTAGTACATTTTACCTCGTAAATCTTCATCGTTAGAAATTTAAATATCTATCTTCATACAATGAATTGACAGCAAGTTTTAAGTAGTGTAAATATACGTAGAGTTTTGCGATGTTGAGCTCTAATGATCAAAGACGACGTTGGAATTAAACAGAAACATACACGATGAGAGAATTGACTTGAAGGATCTTCTATTATAAGCAAAGCAACAAGAACGTTTCACGTTTACTTATATAATATAAGTTTCTTTGTAAAACAGTACGTGCAACTAAATTGCAACATGATATTAAACTCATAATGAGGTAACGTTTTGTAATAATGCATAATTCAATTCTTTTAAAATAATACCATGTAACTACGTCATTCGTCATTGAACTTTTCAATAAAGTAACTAACAAAGTTTTCTGATATCTTGAAAACAAAATATAACTGTAAAAAAAAAAATGTTTGTATAGTGGCTGTGGCTGTATTCTAACAATATTATTGTTAGTTAATTCTGGTCAAGGTTTTATATTATTGTACTTGAGCTGCATAAGACTCACATGCGCCTTGAATAAAGTCTATATTTTATTATCTCTTTTACCATGAATACTAATAAAAGAACTAAACTAATTATGAGAGTTTCATATTTACATAAATTAATTTACAACTAAACTATTATATTAAAGTATTAAAGCAATCAATAGTACCAAAATAATTGTTTAATGAAATAAATACTCAATTGTTATATATCTTAGTTGATTTTTTTAATTAAAAAAAAAACTTTACTCTGTAAGGAACAATTAATTATAGCTGCTCTAATTAATTAATTATCTAAATTGCTTATTCTTTACGATACTCCAAAAAAAATATATAGATGAAATAGTAGGGGAAAAAAACTTTAAGATCTCTATACTAAAAATGTCCATTTATTATAATTGGGCATAAAATTGTCGTAATTAAATACACATTCATCAAATTAGCTGTGACGTAAATGTCGTAGTGGCTTTGAAATGTGTGAAATTTTTATCAATTAGCCGGAGATTCATATATTTAATGTGGATAAATAAAAAAATAAAAGAAGTTTTAAGTAGTAGCGTGAGACCTTGTGAGAATATAAAATCTACTTCTATTTCCTTTTGCTGCTAATGTAGATTCATTGCTGTAATATAAAAACTAAAAAAAAAAAAAAAAAAAATCTCAGATTTTTTATTCTTTAATTATATAATTTTACTTAACTCGATGAAATCTTATTTCTTCATATCTTCACAAATTATTCTCTTTATTGATGTAATCTTCAATATATTAGACAGAAAAAAAAACGTCAATTTTATATTTTATTTTAAATAATGACGTATTGAGAGATGTGATTGTAATTATAACTGATTTTTGATTAAGTAGAAATTTTCACTTTATACGAAGAAGTTGAAAAAAAAAATATATATATTTTTAAAATTTGACTTCTTTCTCTCATTGCCACCTGCTCGTTCGTTTTTCCCTTGTTTCCACTTGAGTGAAACGTTTGCGCTCATTGTGCTTCAAGTTTCTTAGCTTATTGTTGCAAGCTGTTTGCAGTATAAGAAATGTCATTTCAGTCTTTCTACTTCCAAATATTGAACTCAAATCAAAGTGTTTGAAAAGATTAAGTTCTTTTGTATTCACTAACAAGATAAAAGAGAGAGATAGAGAGAGAGATTTTTTTATAACATTTTTCCCCTTGCATTTTACCCTGCTTTAAATAAAAAGGAACTTTTATTTTTTCTACATGAAGTCAAAGCTTTCCTTTTTTTTTTTTTTTTTTCATAAGGATATGATATCATGTTTTTATTTTTTTAATTAAAAATATCAGTTTTCAATTTCGATATAATTAACTAAAATGGTTAAATAATGAAATGTATTGATTCCTATATTTACTGTGTTGTTTTTTTTTCAAATGAAAATTATTTTAAATTATGTTTAAATTTATGTTGGTGGTCTTAATTAGATATAATAATATTTCAAATACTCGGGAATTCTTATATGAGAGCTTATTTTATTAACGATATAACAGAAATAATCTTAAGTTAACGTAATTTAATATTTTTGAAATAATGTATTTTTTTTAATTAATGTGAAAGGTAAAAAAATTGTATTGTTAAATATGTACTACATGTTATACTGTACATTAAAAAAAACGGAAGAAAAATAAATAACTTTAATGACAGTTTTATTTTATATGATAAGACTCGCCTATTATTTAGCAGCAAAGAATTACACTTAGGAACTTCAAAATGTCCACAAAATCCTGATTAAAAAAATAACATGCTCACTGTAATAGGCACATTTTGTAACAATTTAAGGTATACTTTTTGTCCTTTTACTGCTTTACGGAAGCCTTATCTTTTTTTAAGTCAAATGTATCCGCACATAAAAATAATGATCGACAAAAGTAAAAATTTTATTAGTATTCATAAAATCGTTGTTTAGAAACCATAAAATTCAATTTGCAAAACAATAATAATTAAAAACTAGTAGTTTTTTTTTTAAAGTTAATCATCCAAATTATAGAAATTTATATAAAGTGTAGCAATATGACATAAAATATTAATTTTTATTACATTCGTAGAAATACTAAAAACTTTATTAAATATATATTATACTCTCCCAACTTCAATTATTAGTGTTTTACAAGACCCAGAATTAAGAGACTCAGAATTGTTTTAATGAGTAATATAGAACTCTTAAGTTGAGCTCAGATTCTATAGAATTAATTTTACGTTTCCTAAAATACGTTTGTAAATAAAATTTTATTGTCCTTTCTTCATTTATATTATAAAAAGGATTTAAAACTTCTAAAAAGGATCACTTTAACAAATAAAAAATGTAATAAATAAAATCGTAAAAAAGAAGAAGAAGAAGCATTTTAAAACAATTTATGAAGGATGACCTTAGCAAAAGAGTTTTAAAAAAATTAAATTTAAAGTATATTTGTCTACTCAAAGTTTTAACTAATAAATATTCAAACCAAGAGATTAATAATTTTTACATTTAAGTATAATATGCATACATAAAATTTGATTTAATTTGTGATGTATAAATTTTGTATGTATAATATATTTTCGTTATACTATTATAATTTGAACGGAAATTAGTATATTAATAGCAAAGTGAGAGAAGCGAGATAAATTTGTTTGCTTTGTATTTTATTGTGTAGAGCTCCCGCGGGTGAGAAAAGGAGACGTGATTACGTCGCACTTGCTCGCTGTTGAGGGAAATTAAGGAGGAGGTGAGAAACTTACGGTAAAATAATATATTTTCATTATGTATCAGTCACGCCTCTATTATTTGAGCTATGGTTACATTAAATATACATAATATATATTTACTTATTAAAATGAAAATCACAGGATTTCTATGTTAACGTACAGATACTGTGATTTAATTTCTACTGCATTGCCCTACAATACATATTAATTAACTTAATGCTTGATAACTTGATAATAACTTGATGAACCCCAGTTTGCCAGCATTCGTCAAGCATTGCTTATATTTGGCCAGCAGTCATAGTGGGCATTGCCATGTTTGCTATAGGTTTATATAAATGCATGGTATTATCAGGTATTAGAATTAAATTTTTGTATCACAGTGTCTTCTCATGCTACATTATTGAAAATATGAAAATTTACATACGTTTAGTATAGTGAGGCTCATTAACAATAATTAGCTACCCAAAAAAATTAGACACATTCATTGGTTGATATTGTTTTTTGAGCCGATAAAAGTGATCCGCATGTTGAGCATGGAACTTTTTTTTGTGTGAAGTTTAGTTTATTCTTATCAGGTCTAAAGTTCTAAACGAAGAAATAGCAATGCTCCAACATACATATAAACGTATTTAACAGGTAATGACGTCATGATCAGATGTTCTTGACAAAGGAAAAATATCAAAACTGGCTCAATATTTGTGTGTAGTTTACAGAACGAACGATAGACTCAGTTTTGTTTTCTTTCTGTTACGCTCGATCCTAATATTGACCTATGTTGTATGTTCTGAAGTCTTCTAAGGCTAAATTAGGACCTATGTTAAAATAATATGTCTCTTGTCTTTCATACACTGCTGTTTTCAACCACCTAGAAGACTAATACAGTATGCACACTGCACACATTTGTGATAATACCATTCAAAAACTTGCGCTGAATCCATAATGCTATACAAGTTTATAAGAAAAAAAATGCGCTGCATTAAAATGGTAAAATATATTATCAGTGATAATATGTATGACTTTTTTGTATAAAATTGACTATTTATCGACTATTTTGTCAAAATGATCGACTATTTTTGCACTCTCTAATTATCACAATGCATTGTACAGTCATTTTACTTAAAAATGAGTTTCTATTGACTTATGGCCATTCAGTGCAATCAGATGGAGATTTCAGTTGACACCAAACTCTATCTAAATAAATGTTTTATTATGCCAATATTATATACCAAAAAAATATATTTTTTTTAGTAAAATGACCGTACATACCCTCAATACTAGTACACATCATTTTGTACACAGTACAGTACTTTCGGTTTATATGTATACAGTATAAACGTATCTCCTTGCATAACAGATATTGCGGTAACGTATTTTTACCCACCCTATAATAAAGTAATAAAAGCATGGTATGAAATAAAATAGAGGTGTTATCCCACCATAAGTTCTAGAGTTATGTATTATATAATATATATGGTAAAATTCAAAATAACTAGGTAAATTACCACCCAAACCGCAGCAAAATGCATTAGGTTTAAGAATAACATACTTAGTTCTATGCATCAAATATGCTTCTCTCAACAGCTTGGTAATTTTGTAAGGTTCTTTTTAGGTAAATTATTTACTGTACTCTCAAAGCAATAGAATATTTATATAATTATTATACACTTCTTTATATCATGAACTTAATATGTCATTTGGCAGTAAAAAAAAAATTTTGTTCATTAAATTTAACAAAGAGGTTTCTTTGAAAAATTTAATGTAATTTAAATGAAACTGTGTTGTAAATAAAACATCTGTCAAAAATCAAAAATACATCAATTAATTAAAACATGATTTTTAAATTAGACTGCTTTACATGTTTTGAATTTACAAAAAAATAAAAAAAAATACTACTTTCCTAATATTGTTATGTTAAATTTTTAATAAATTTAGCTAATTAATTTTTTTTGTGGTAGTTAATTATTTATGTTCCAAACAATGAAATATTAATTATATATTATATATTTTTTTCGTAACAAAATTATTTACATTTTATTATTTATTTATCATCATTTGTTAAAGTTACATGACGTATTTTGTTTTTTTGCTTTTTTTATAAAAAAAACTTTTATTTTTGCTATCATGTGAACTACTATCACAACTTTGGTGACTTTTACGTATGTTTCAACATTATTCACGGCTTCAAATAGAACAATTTGATAAATTTATTGCAAGTTTTACTTGTTAAGTACGGTGATAATTTTCTCTTTGTTGTGTATGTCTGTATATGTTAGCAAGAGTAATAAATTATTCTACTCTGGTTTTGTGTGATATTTCAAGTGAAACAAAACATTTATACGTGAAGAAGTTGCAACTACATTTAGTACTGCACGAAATAGTTCACAGTTATTTCAATTTCTACATTTATCATTATGAAGTATAGCTATAAGTCGTATATAGTTATCGAAAATAATATATAGATGCAAGGTTTTGATGGTAACATTATTTCCTTCCATTATTGGTGCTTTATCATTTTAAAATAAAATGTCAAAAAAATTGCACTTTTTGTTATATAATATACGTATAATAAAAGTTAGAAATATAAAAGAATGATTTATATTTTAGTTCAAAATGCATATCTCCCAAGGTGAGTTATACATCAAAATTTCTGACTTTTTTCTTTTAGTGATATAATCTTCATAATAAATAAAGGTATAAATATCTTAATGTAAATTAATTTCTCTTCTGAATATTACAGTGTGAAACTTCTTAAGGATTATTTTAGTCCTCTATACATATAGAGTAAAATTATTGATCTATCTGAAGCCAATTAACTATGTAATCCTTTGCTTAAGACCTGTTCCAAATATACAATTAACTTTAGCAAATAAGTACTCTCTCTCTCTCTCTCTCTCTCTCTCTCTCTCTCTATCTCTATCTCTTCGTATATATAAATCTATAGTATTATGCCTAATGCATATTTCTTCCCTATGTGATGAGAATGAAATGACAATCTTAATATTATTATTTAATATCCTATTAAATTACCGTATTGATGAACAGTGGCATTGCAGTTTCTAATTATAACATCAAAAATTCATTTTAATTTTCCCGTACGTTCTCTAATAATAGCACTTCAACCATTTATGTTATAATAAGAAAAGTTAAGCAGTTCTTTTGTGCTGTAAGATTTTTTTTTTTTTTTTTTTTAATTATTAAAATTTCACTTAAATCTTCTCCTATAAAAGTAATAAATTTCCAGCAAATAAGTTAGTGATATTTGAGTGGTCAACATTGAAGTTCAAATATTAATGTTTGAAATATTACTACAGCATTAGCCTTTGATGTAAAAAAAAAAAAAAAAAAAAAAAAAAAAAAAAAAAAAAAAAAGTGCTCAATCTTTGCGTCTACAAAACCTCTTAGCGTAGCAGAAGCACTTGTATTGGGTTTAGAATTTACATTTTTTTTAAAGAACGAATGTGAAAAAGTGTGTGTACAATTGCTGAGGCGATTGAGAGGGTTTTTTCACAGCTGAGTGGTCGTAAAGTTCACAGCATTGTGCGTGCTCCGCGACTGCCTAACTCACTCACTCCTTCACTCACAGATGCAGATGAAAGCATCGATCGCAGTGGTATGGTAGTTCATACTATGTTGGAGTAGCAGCCAGAAAGCAGATGTGTTTTAAGCTAAAGGATAGCCACCTAACTGTATCTTGTGGCAATAAGACTACTTGCTTAATGAATCACATCGAATGGTCAAGACAAAGACAAACTTTCCTTTTCTCCAACAAACTATAACGAACAAACGTATAACGTTGATGTCTCTTCACTTTGGTACATACAAGTCATTTACATAACACTATAAATGCAAATAATTGTTACCTCGTCTCTTCTTCTTTATATACATACATACATACATACATACGTACAAAAGGTATTATAAACTTTTGGTATAAATGTAGTCTAAAATTTATTGATTTTGAAACAACTGTTTGTTAAATTTTAATCAACTCTGACGTATAACACTGTGGAGTTCAATTTTGCAGAAACCATGAACAAAGACATACTATATGGACAATACCATTGCAAAGTTTTTTTTTTATACTATATAGGAATAGAATGAAATTAAGTACTTACAGTATAAACTCGATGGCATTAAATTTCTCAAATACGGATAAATAAAATAATAAAAATAGAATTCATATGACACTATCACAATTTTTTTAACGATATAATCATATTTTAGCTATAAAAATTTTGCACAATTTTTCATATTATATAGATATTCTATTTAATGTATTCCTAAAGGATAACAACAAAAGGTCTTACTGTTCATGCAACTACAACATTGTTAAATTTAGACCATAACTTTCAAAAAGATGCAAATTTATATTAACTATTGTAATTACTGTATATGGTTTTAAATTTTACCCCATGAGAGAGAGAGAGAGAGAGAGAGAGAGAGAGAGAAAGAGAGAGAGAGAGACTCAAACATTGTTTTCTAGGTGGATTTAAAATGAAAATTAAATTTTGTACACTTCATAATAAGCTTACTCATAAAATTTTATAATAATACATAATAATATGGTTTTATACTCGTGCAAAGGCAAGAACACAAAATAAAATTAAAACATAATATATATATTGCGTTATATATATAGAGAAGAAACTATATTAATAAAATATAAAATATGGTATGATGTGATAGTAAAAAGGTTAATATGTGATGATACAAAGAAAGAGAGAGATTTAAGCTCGTGATGATAACTCTGTGCCGTGTGCTTGAGGCGCTCTGCTCTCTCTCTCTCTCTCTCTCTCTCTCGCACTTGATTACTTGCACTTCACTCTCACCCACATAATATATATACATACACACATTCACCAGCTTATAGCACATTTTCTTTATCACTCTCAATACGATAAATTTTACACTCATCTTTATTACATAAACTTTAAAATCAAAAGCGTTGAATAATCTCATTGAGTAATCGTGTTACCTATACTTCAACAAGAATGTATATATATATATATATATATATATATATATATATATATATATATATATATATATATATATATATATATATATATATATATATATATACACACATATAGTTGAAAATAATTATTACATTTTACTTTTTATGTTTAATTCAAAATTTGCGTAAATTTGAATGTTTATTACATTAAGTTAGAATTAAAACTTACTTAATATTGTTAGCATGTACAAAGTATACACTATTATTAAATGTATGAACTAATGTATTTTACATGTATTGTGTCATATTTTTTGCTCTAGAGCGTGCGTTTAAATTTTTTTTTTTATTATTAGAATTTGCTTTAGGGTGAAGTTGAATCGATTTGAAAGTTTTTTTTTTATCTCATTTAAGCATACGTAACATTGGACACTTTTAAAATTTTAAATGTGCGGAGTTTTTGTTGATCTGATTTTTTTTTATTTTGATGTAGGAGTAAAGTTTAAAGATGCAAATTGAGAGAAGAGAGAGAGAGAATGTAAATCTAAAATTATAACATTGACATACAGCAAAATAAAATAAAACTAAGTTACAATACTCTGTATTCAAATTTTTATTTTAACTGAAAGTAAATTATACAAGAAAAGAAAATTTTGTTTAATTAAATATCTTTTTTTTTTTTTTTTTTTTTTTTAAAGACTAAATTTTTACTTTTTAAACTTTAAGTCTTTCGTTTTTAGAGTAAAGTTTTTTTGTAATTAGTTTTTACGACCTTTACAATGATTTTATATTTTTAGTTAAAGAAAAAAATAAATAGATGAAATTACTTTATTATCAGATTTTATTTAAATAAATAAATATATTATTATTTTTTTGTAACAGAATATTCTTGTGACACCATTTTGTAATCATATAGTCTTGTTACATTGAATAAAAATACAAATTATATATACGAAAGAAATTTGTTACTGAGTTATAAAATATAATTATTTTCATTTTGTATAGTGGTACTTTAGTTGTGAATACAGGTTTAATGAACATAAAGAACGGAATTAAGAGTTCACCTTCAATGTGTTTGTTTTTAATCTAAGATTGCATTTTGAATAAATACGTTTAATTTCAAGCCTCATTAGTGACACAAAAGATTTAATTATATTCTTAATTAACTCATAACTATGAAAGTAAGAGAGATCATTTGTAAACTAATGTAATAATAATATTTATTTTTTTAAATATATCAAAATATAAACGTTATACTTATACTAATTATTAACTTAACTATTGCATTTGAAATATTTATAATAAGATATTATAATATTAATATCTACATTAATTTTTTTTTTAATATAATTCTGTACGTCTTGTATATTTTTTAATTGAATACATTCTATATAAGTTTAATTATATAAATTTAAAAATATATATAAAAACAAGACGACACAAATTACATTATGCCATATATATATATATATATATATATATATATATATATATATATATATATATATATATATATATATATATATATATATATATATATATATAAATGTGTAGGGTTAACATTTTCCCTGTTATTAATGAGATACTGTATCTTAAATTAACGAAGGTTTATTTTTAGCTTCCAGCTTGTATCATTTTAACAAGGAAACTGCAATTGAATTTCAATACCACACATTTGAATACAGTTCATGTCATTAATTTTTTTTCTTCTTTACCCTGACACTCACTATTTTACCCCCTGTAATTTCAATAGAAGGACATGTATATATTTAGATATCTTTTGAACTCATATTTCAAAAGAGTTTTTTTTTCTTTTCGACTGAAAATATTATTATGATGATATTTGAGCTTCATTATTTTTACCTTCCTTAAAACTACAAGCTTTAGTCTTGAATGGTTATAAAAATGTAGTTTTGTTGCAAATTGAGTCTATTATGCAGGACTCAGATATCAAAGTCAACAAAATTTATATAAGTTTTTCAAAATAATTGTTTTTCAAGCAAAATAGTTGTTAGTCTTAAGAAAATTATGATATATTTATTATAACAAAATTAAGGATTTTTTCTCTCCAGAATAAAATAATCCCATTAAAATAAAATAGAAAAAATTAGTTGTTTGTTCCAAACTTTACACACGGGGCTTCTACTTCTTGGATTTCAGAAATAAATTTAACTGGAATTCATATAATATACTGTATATTTATGATTAATTTATACATTTTGTAATTTGATGTTAATTTTTTTCGAAATATATAATAGATAATAAAAATTGTTTTCTCACTTAAATTCCTTATTACCAAAAGCAATCTCACTTCAAATTTACTGTTAAAAAAAATCTTTAAGTAACATTAAATCTTAAATAGTAAAGATAAGTAATATGAAATCTTAATTAATACTGTGGAATTTTAGCCTGCAAATAATCTGCAGATAGATATATTAATAGATCTAAGTTTTTAGCTAATTTTAAGGTATATATTAAGTTCCAAATCATTGTTGGATTTGTTTACAATCTACCTCAAACATCTATTAGCCTTGTATATATACTAATAATTGCACTTATCATTATATTCAGTCACTGATCTATTATACACATTCTATTGCATTTTATAATCTTTACTATGAAAGAAGCACGTAGAAATAATTAAAAATTTGTGAATAAACCAAACTCACCAAGCTGCCAAATGCTGATTAGTTTTGCCCTCTCCTGCACGTAGCAAACACTTACCTATAAAACAAACAAAATACACATTTTATAGAAACAATACAATATTATTAGTGTGTAATTTTATAATTATATAACATACAGAGTACGTACACCCAGCGGCAAATGTTTTCGTACAAACCTACATCGCTCTCTGCGGGTGACCTTCCCAACTAATATTGCCTTAATATTAAACTATAACCTTTTTAAAACATAACTGTTATATTATAAAAAAAAATTCATGCTAATATTTGAAAAAAAAAAATTTTCTAGAGGTGTTTAAGCTATTAAATAATAACACAAAAGAAAAGTTAAGCCATGAATCGTGGGTATGAATAAAGCATTAACATATACATTACATTTATCAGGCTAGTATTAACCATATAATTTAAATATCACACGTTTTAAAATTCTTTTAATGTGCTGAACAACTCAATAATATAGGAATAAAATAGAAATATTTGTATGAAGAGAGAGAGAGAGAGAGGAAAAAAAAGCATTATACTACTCTACATAACTTCAAACGATTTTATCAAATAGTTCCAAAACTCTTTGTGTATAATTTTACTCTAAGCGTCATATAGGTAGAAATAAAGTGGTAAAATTCTTACAAAAAAATAGTAGATTTCATTATCCAAGGTTCTAAATAGCGTGTTAGTAATATCCTATAGTTTTGTGTGTGTGACGTGTGTGTGTGTGACGTGTGTGTGTGTATATATATATATATATATATATATATATATATATATATATATATATATATATATATATATATATATATATATATATATATATATATATATATATATATATATATATATATATACATATATATATGTGTGTGTGTGTGTGGTTTTGTCATAAAACATTTGACATAAAAGAGAATACTTTTAAAACTTTTTTTTCCATACGGCTTTATTTATTTTATAGCCTTCAAGTGAAAAATGTCATACTTTGGTACTATTTTTTTTAACTGAAAGAATGTACGTACAGTACATACATACAGTATACGTACTGTAAATAGAGTGAAATTGAAACTATTAAATTATTTAAAGTGGAAATAATAGCTTTTGAATGTAATTTTAAAACAATAAAAATTATTAAATGAAATTTAATATTGTTCCTTTGTTTATACTAGGGTTGTTTATAATATAATATGTTTTAATTTTTACCTTCATTTACAAGTACGTATATTATGCTCATTGTATTTCAAAATTATATTTATTAAAAAAATAACTTATTTCATAACATATCTTGTTGTTTATAATCACAGATAATAAACACTAAGTTAAACATAATATAGTAAATACATCATTGTATTATAACTTGTTTTACATAAAGTCTTTTGTTATATAACATTTCTCATAATTCAAAGTAAATAGGGCCAGACAAGTAGTTTATTTTGCTTTACTGGACGGGTAAATAAGCATGCAAAAGCCTTAGTGTTACTTACATATTGTTATAGGTGTAAGAATACCTGCATTCAAATGCAAAAACCGTACAATTAACGTCATAAATCCTAAGCATATAATTTACTTCTACTCTACTTGTTGTTGTTTTCTCTTTCTTTTGTATTATATGTGCAATTATCAGCTTTATAATTATTCTTCTTTGAAATAAACTTATAATTTTTTTTTTACTCTATAAAGTAAAGTATATTACGTAGTTGAATGCAAATGTTACAAAAGCAAAAAGCCAATTAGTTATAGTAACCACGTATAGTTTCTCTTAAATCGTAATCTTTACATTAATTACATTTGAAATATCTATTGTTGAAATATAAAGCCTAAACTATAATTTGTCACGTTAATGTTATATTAGTTATGTTAATTACTAATTTTATTCGCATTAAAAAAAATAATGCAATGATTTGATCTTTTTTTTTTTTTTTTTTTAAATAAATAAAAATATATTTTTATTTTAAGACATTGTATCATTTTATTATTTGTTGCTTTGTTTGAAATTTTTAAATCTGGATACATTATTTCTTTAATTCAAAAAATAATCCATTTACTATAAACAAAATTCACGTAAATTATTTGCATAAAGTGTCACGATCTATATTATAATATATCTGATAAAAATTTAATTGCATTTACATAAATTAAAATGCTTTTCTTTTTATGTATGTATTTAATATACTTAATTAAAAGTGTCAACTGAAATTTTTCAATTAAACTTTTAATCATTAAAATAAGCTTATTAATGCAGATTAAATAATACTGAATATTAATTGGTAGTTAAAATACTGTATACTGATTTATGCATTTTAAATAAATCCAGCACAAAAAAAAATCTTGTTTACTAAGTATTAATATTTACAATTAATAAATCCATAAAAGTTTATTAAAATGAAAAATAGTTTTGTAAAATATTTTAGTTCAAATGTTGACTACATTTTAATAATATTTAAATAATTTATTTACATTTCAACCCATATGTAACCTGTATATTATTATGAATAATAAAAATAATAATTACAAAACATTTCAGTATAATAATGTATGAAACAATTAAGTATGATATTCGTGCATTACTATACTATATTATATAAAATTTGAATTGACCTGACATTTAGCTACATAGTCATGAGATCATTACCATTTCATACCATATGTGCTACAAAAGTTTACATCTGTAATTTTAAATCATAAAATAGAATTTTCCACGTTCTAATAATAATACGAATAAAATAATAATTACTTTTGTTTGTTTGTTTTTGGTCATATAGCATTTGTTTAAAACAAAAAAAAATTCAACAATACTCTAACCGAGTTCTTTAATTTGATTCAAACTTTGTTCTTGAAAGGAAACTGTTGTAGATAAAAAAAAAAAAAAAAAATCTGTTTACTCTCTCAGAGATTTTTAGTAGTAAAAAAGTTAAAATACTGGACATACAATGGATTCTGAATTCGAAACGGTATGTATAGAAAAATGGAAATAAAAATCAAATAAATTAACATAATTACTAATTTTTCTTGAATTATTTAATTTTAGTAAATTTGCTTTTAAACTTCTTATACAATCTTTTACGAGAAAAACTATTAGAATTAAATTTATAAAGCATACATTTGATTTGATTTTTTTTTTTTGCAGTTTTTGTTACAAAAGACTTGATTATATGAATGCAGCTAAGTTATAGTATGTAATATTTTGCACGGAAAGACTTAATTACATAATTTATACTGTCGTTACAGCATAAATGATTCCAAATTAGAACAACATAATATTTATGCTTTTGTAACAGTTATTATGAATTTTAGCATAAAATAATCCTGTTCGTTAACCCTGTTTTCTGCTACTAAAATGACAATCAGCTATGATTAATAAATGTGCGAATGTTTTTGGTGCAAGAAAACAGGGTTTACGAACAACACTATTATGTTCCATTGAAAATTTTTTTGTTGAAAATGAGCTATCATAATTCTTTTTTTTTTTTTTTTTTTATACGTGTTTATCATGTATTACTGTATGTTTGGTAATTTCAGATGGTGTATAATATAGGACCTTTGATATGCAGATTTGTGGCCCTGGCTCTGATAACCCTAGTGTGTTGTTACATACTGAGAACCATTGTACACTTGATGTATCATCTTGTGGCACCTGCGGTAGTCGCTGTCGTAGCCTATATCACCTATGTTAATGGTGGTCTACTCTCGGGACCAGGCTTCAGGGACTCATTAGATAGCCTAGCTACAGCGTGCCGCGCGTTCTTAAGTGGAGCTAAAGAAGTTTGGAATTCCGTCAGAGCTGTCCTCACCTAACCCAGCAAATCTCAGAAACTTTTAACTTTTTTTCTGTTGAAAATAATTATACAGTTGAATTCATTTTCATTTAAATATTTCTGTGCAAATTTCTTTTTATGTTATGTTTATAATGTTAATATCACTTTTTTAATAAACAATGGATATGACTTTGTATATTTACTGTTAAAACATTAAAATAAAAAGTAGAAATGACCAGTAGAGTAGATTTATTTCAAAAGAAAGAAAGAAAAAAGAAAATGATGATAAAAGCATAATATTATATATTTAATGCACTGTACTGTTTACTTGGCTGAAACTACATGGATTACTTCATATAAAAAGTCGTATATAAATTGAGATGTTATTTTATATCATTTTCATCGTAATTGCAAACTAGCGAGGATGCATTCTCCTATATTGATTTCGTATTTGTAAGTAATGCCAGGAAGATTCTTTTTCTTTTTCTCTCAACTGACGCTTGCGGTGGTGAAACATAAATCATTACAGTGCATTAGAAGCTCGCATAGCGCAAAAGTAAGCCAGAGCTAGCTAGCGAGCTATAGTGGAGAGAGAGAGAGAGAGAGTGAGTGGGGTTTGTGATAAGTGATCACATTTATCACAAGAGTGGATCTGCGACAGCAAGCTGCCTGTGAGTGTCGTTCTCTCTCGAACTCAATCAAAATATATACGGTGCTCTTTCATATGAACCACAAAATTATTATTTACCCTATATTTTATCTTATTCACACAAGAATAAAAATATGATTAGATTTAGTAACAATAATGTAATTGGTTTTTATGTTTTATAGCAATATATACCTGAAGATTATAATAATATATTGTTCTATCCAGTGTTGACATTCTTTTTTTTATGTTTAAATCAATATAGCAGGGGGATCAAGAGGCATTTTTAAGGGGTTTTCGGGAAAAGGTGGTAAGAACATGAATTTTTCAGGGTTCGTAGATATGGTCATTAGTAGCTCTTTCCCTAAATTTCAACGCATGGGCCACGTAGGGTCGTCAGATATTGACCTCTGAACTTTGACCCCTTATTCCACAGTTTTTAATTTTTTATAGCGTTCCTGATCATCTTTTCGCAAAAAGTTTAAGAACAAAATATATTTTAAATAATTATTTCTACGTGTGAAAAAATTTTCAAAAGTGTGACGTCACAAATACCAAGATGGCGGCCAAAATTTCAAAATTGCCCTAATTATTGGTGCTAATTATTTATTCAACATCTTCTCATTAGCCCAAAAATAATAATTTTGATTATATTTGATGTATAATGTACTGAGGAACATGATAAATTTTATTTGAAAGAAATCGGACAATTTGGGTGGAAGATATTAATTTTTTTTTCGAAAAAGCTGTATGCCCAGCAATGGTGCCTATGCTATAACCATAGGGAAAACAGCAGAATTCAAACTGTTGTAACTTTTTATCAAGTTGATGTATGGGTTTGATTTTTTCAGGGAGCATAGATAATCAAGAGATATTTAATAGAGCAATTATTTTTTAATTCAAATTTGTATAGGGTGACTATATTATGACCTTTGACCTTGCACCTTAGAGGGATGTTATTTTAATGATTGCGAGCACTAATTTAGCCCGCGAGAACAACTTTTAAGGACAAAAATGTTAGATTTGACTAAATCAATCGATAAAAATTATGGAGGAGTAATTAAGTTTCCTCTGACCTTGACATATTTGGAGAACTTGGTGCTCAAATTTGCTATTTTTTAAGAATTCCAAAGCATTAAAATCGAGCTTAAATGAAAAAAAAAAAAAGAAGCGATTGGATCATATCTGTAGCCCCGTAAATCAGTCCGCATACCCACACCACCCAGCAACCCCCAGCGCTACCCCCCCCCCCCCAAATAATTAAAGGAAACGTTGTAAACTGCAAACATAAGACATGCGCATAATATATTAATTTATAAAGTATTATTTTTTTATAACTTCATTTTGGCCTCCCCCATCCCCCATCTGAAAACCACAATTATATTTTAATTTGGGGGGGAGGGTCAAAAAAACAGAAAACAGAAATCAAAATGTATTATATGTGTATAAACTTAATTTAATTATGCATAAGGCATAAGTATATGTTAAAGATTTAAATTTTTTTAAGGGAAGGGGGAAGTGGGCTTATTTACGGGGCTACCGATATGATCTAACAGAATTAAATATTTTCAATCCCCCCGCCCCCGAAAAAATATAAACTTTGGACATGCATGCATAATTAATTGTATACACTATATACACATGTAGTAAATTTTTATTTCTGTTTTCTGTATATTTTTTTTAAAACGTCCCCCCCCCCCCAAATTAAAATATAATTGTGGTTTAAGATAGGGGAGGCCAAAATGAAGTTATAAAAAAATAATACTTTATAAATTAATATATTATGCGCATGTCTTATGTTTGCAGTTTACAACGTTTCCTTTAATTATTTGGGGGGGGGGGGTAGCGCTGGGGGTTGCTGGGTGGTGTGGGTATGCGGACTGATTTACGGGGCTACAGATATGATCCAATCGCTTCTTTTTTTTTTTTTCATTTAAGCTCGATTTTAATGCTTTGGAATTCTTAAAAAATAGCAAATTTGAGCACCAAGTTCTCCAAATATGTCAAGGTCAGAGGAAACTTAATTACTCCTCCATAATTTTTATCGATTGATTTAGTCAAATCTAACATTTTTGTCCTTAAAAGTTGTTCTCGCGGGCTAAATTAGTGCTCGCAATCATTAAAATAACATCCCTCTAAGGTGCAAGGTCAAAGGTCATAATATAGTCACCCTATACAAATTTGAATTAAAAAATAATTGCTCTATTAAATATCTCTTGATTATCTATGCTCCCTGAAAAAATCAAACCCATACATCAACTTGATAAAAAGTTACAACAGTTTGAATTCTGCTGTTTTCCCTATGGTTATAGCATAGGCACCATTGCTGGGCATACAGCTTTTTCGAAAAAAAATTAATATCTTCCACCCAAATTGTCCGATTTCTTTCAAATAAAATTTATCATGTTCCTCAGTACATTATACATCAAATATAATCAAAATTATTATTTTTGGGCTAATGAGAAGATGTTGAATAAATAATTAGCACCAATAATTAGGGCAATTTTGAAATTTTGGCCGCCATCTTGGTATTTGTGACGTCACACTTTTGAAAATTTTTTCACACGTAGAAATAATTATTTAAAATATATTTTGTTCTTAAACTTTTTGCGAAAAGATGATCAGGAACGCTATAAAAAATTAAAAACTGTGGAATAAGGGGTCAAAGTTCAGAGGTCAATATCTGACGACCCTACGTGGCCCATGCGTTGAAATTTAGGGAAAGAGCTACTAATGACCATATCTACGAACCCTGAAAAATTCATGTTCTTACCACCTTTTCCCGAAAAGTTCCTCTTGTTCCCTCTACTAATAAAGTTCCATCGTTAATCATTATATTGCATACATAGTACTTTAAGGGAGAATTTAGGGGCTTAGAAATTTGAAACCTGATCCTGTATAAAATAAAGTATTAAGAGGGTAAAACTTGTAGACGTTATGCCTTGGAAAGGATTCAAGGAAATTGAAAATTATTTAATATAATATTAATTCATTATCAATAAGATAATATAGCTGAAGACTGCTTTTGAAATGCATATATATATATATATATATATATATATATATATATATATATATATATATATACTTATGGAGTTTGTTCTAATAATGATAAAACTCTTTAATATACCCAAAAATATTCTTAAATGTACTCTCGTTTTAGTTTACGCCTGTAAAGAAAGGGGCTTTTGAGGAAAGATTTTAGAGCAAGCAAAATCTTTTGATTTTTTTCAAAAGCTTCTTAAAACTAATTCAATAATATATTATTCATTTTTATTTATATCTTGCATATTATATTAAGTGCAATAATGAAATGAATCAGTCAGGCACTTTTATGCTAAAAATTTACTTTTAATTTCATTGTCTCTGTATAATTTACAAATAATTTTAACTTAAAAACATTGTATTACTACGTAAATCAAAATAATTATATACATCTTATTATTTTTTTATGTTTTACTGAAAATGAAAAATTCGTAATAAATTATGGTTAACATCTTCTAAGGGACTCTAAAAAGTCCTTCGAAAACTTTTCCAATCTAAAAGACTCAATTTCTCTCCTGAGGCTAAACAAACTGTGTGGCCTGTGATAGTTTTACAGTAGATTTGCATGCCATAGTTTAATTACAAAACACAATAGAAAGTAGTTAGAGATCACAAAGAAAGAGTAGAAGCACCTTATCTAGATATAATGGCATATTCAATATATTATACCCAACTATTCAGTATAACTACATTATTGTATTTTATACAAATACACAATTTTACGTATAATAAAAATTATCTCTTTGTTTCCATTTTATAAATATATATTTTATGTAATAAAATTACATTTAGATAATGTTGTTTTATATTAAATTTTAATATTCTAATTATTTTTAGACGCAACGAGTATTAAGGGATTTTAATTTTTTACATCTTTCTCCAGTTTAAAAGCTTTGGACAGAAAATTTCTATACTTTTTCATGACATTTTGTATAGTTAAAAAATCACTGCAATAAAGTAAGTAGAAATGTAGAAATGTGTATAGAAAGCAAAAAATCTGAGAGAGTATTTTATGCTTTTAAAAATAAACACCAATAAAAAATGTGTCCTTTATACAAAGAATAATGTTAATAATTAATGTCTCCATTTGTTTTTACAAAAAACATTATTTTTGTAATAATTAAAAAGTTAATGTATTAAATCCATTAATTTTTACGTTTTTAGGAGTAAAAATACTTTTTCTTTTCGATCTTTAATTTCATTACCATATTAATTTCCATATATATACGGAAAATTTAATAACCACGAAAATTGTTTAATTAAAAGTTGGTATTGTGTGTACTTGGGTATTGAAATAAAAGGGTAGTTGGTCAGGTATGCACAATTACAACCCCTCAACTGACTGACCAGGGGCATGACCACCCTGGTGTCACGTACACTATATATATATATATATATATATATATATATATATATATATATATATATATATATATATATATATATATATATATATATATATATTTACAACTCAACACCTACCACACACCTCACCCTCAAATTACGACTATATACTGCTGACTCATATAATAAATTCCTTCAAACTATACGTAATTATAAACTTTAACCAACAATGTATATCTTCGTCATCTATTTAAGTACAAACAAATGGTTCAACTATCTGGAATTAACGATGAATATATTCTACAAGTTATAGTATTAGAACCTTTGTTTTATTATAACAGCTTATGTGCGGTAAAATGCAGTTATTATATTATGTATATAATATATATATTATAATACTATGTACTTACTGTACATAGTATACGTATTATTTAAACATCTATTTATTCTTAACATAACTTTATATTATAATACGAAACTATAACTTAAACATTAAAATTTTATGCTCTTGTCAAGATACAATTCATAATAATAACAATATACAGTATAGTATACATAAAGATTTTATTCACTTGTCAAAGAAAATAAAATACGAATTATAAAAAGTTTTTTTCTTCTTTTTTTTTAACTTTGAAATGGAGAAAAAAGAATAATGCCAGAAGTTTTGCTATACGTAGTGTAATATATTTAATAAGTTTTTCAACAACTTTTTTTTTCTTTTCTTTTTATTCTACTATTTATTTTGATAAGTGAACAGGTGAGCACTGACAAAACGATTTCAACAATTGAGGTTTTGGTCATAAAATTGCTTTTAGACCAAAATACAATTCCTGTTAAAGTGTGTTTAAAAGTAGGGTTAAAAAAAAAAAAAAAAAAAAAAAAAAAAGTCCATCATCAGCTATAAAAGCATCCATCATTTTGAAACTTACCGTCGTACTCGTTATATTTTAGTTACGTACAATAGGTACACGTAAGCTATTTTATTTTGTCCAAAAACCTTAAACGTTTTCACTCTTTTTGATAATGTATCATTTGGTTCAAAAGGATAGGAAGTGAATGAAAGAGAGAGAGAGAGAGAGAGAGAGAGAGAGAGAGAGAGAGAGAGAGAGAGAGGATGTCTCATATTAAATTCTTTACAAAATTTGTGAAAACAAAAGTGCTGTTGGTTTTATTTTTTTAAGTGACTTTTTGATATACATGTCAACAAACATGTAATTAAAGCTTCCCCCCACCCTCCTTTTTGAAATTACTCAATAACTTAGGAATATTAATGCAGTAAAATAAAATTATAGTATAATGAAAACGAACTTAATATAAATCAAAATTAAAAGTATGTCCTATGAGACTATTAAAATACAATTTAGATAAAACAAAATGTGCTTGTTTTTATTTCTAAGAGGAAATAAATAATAAAAAAATATTAATTTTTAATTATAACATAATTAATCACAGAGTTGATGTTTTTCAGAGGTGGGGGAGGATTGATTTAAAATTCATTTTAAATCAAAATTATAGCTTTTGTATATATATTATTAAGCAGTTTATTGTTGCTACTTTGCTAAACAAAATATTACACGTAATGATTCGGTGTAACTTTATACTTACAGCAGTATGAGCAGCATGTTATATACGTATGCTGTATATTCAATTTTTAATTGCCATTTTGTTCATGAGGCATTATTATGAGCTTCGAGCTAAGCAAACTTACATTGTTATTATATAAATTTTTTGGACTAAAAGGTAGCAAGGAATTAATTATTTTTCTTGTAACTTGAGAAGGTGAAATATACACTTCACTGAAGCCAAAAGTAAATTGAAATTTGATAACATAATAACTTAAAACGTAATGTATAATTGCTATGATTCTCTCTCTCTCTCTCTCTCTCTCATTCTTTCTTAACAAAATTAATTACATTTTACAAGTGCTTCTATTTCAATTCACTTTCAATATTGAAACATTCGAACAACTGATATTATATTTGAAAAAAAAAATCTTTTTAATAATAACTTTTTTTTATCAAAACTTTATTTTTTCATTGTTTTTTGTTTACCTGGTTTGCTATTTTTTTTTCAAGTAAAACGTTTTTTTGTTGCTTTAGGGCACGCTATAAAGTTTCTTAGTGAATATATACTTTGGCTTTGAGGCTATAAGTATAAGGACTCTACAAACTTCCAGTATGGGCATAATTTTTTTGTTTTTGTTTCTCCATGCATAAAGTATCATGGCAGAAAATAAGTTGCAGCTGCTACTGTAGATTCTGTAATGTGCAAGATGTGTGACATGAACATTATATTTGAGTTTATTTCTATATTGAAACTTATTCAGAGTTTTCTTTACACTCCACTTCCTTCCGTCGTCGGTCATAAGAAAATTTCCAAGTATCTTGCGCCAATATACTTTGACATGCTCGTTTCCTCTACAAGCTAATATGTATTTTGATAAAATACTTCGAAAAAAAAAATATATATATATATATGTCACAATTAGAAATAAGAAATAAACGCACTCATATTTCTTTCTATAAAATATTACGATATTATGTAAAATTATGGATTAGTTTCATTGTGAATAAAGTGACTGAGTATTTTGCTTAGTATCAATGAAAAAAATGCTAAATATTAAGTAATGTTAAATATGCTTTTGATGTATAAAAACATGTGTTTTAATTGATATTTTAATTAGAATTAACAGCTATATGTTAAGTATAATAATTGTTGAAATGATGAAATACTTTGACTATATAAAATATTATTAATAGAAGTCAGAGAATCATGTAAGAGGGTTTGTACTTTTTACATCTATCTATTATAATTATTATTTATTCTCCCTGTAATATATATAACAAAAAACTTGTTAGTATGAATTAAAATACAAAACACGCTTGATAAAAAAACAACAAAATGAATTAACAATGAAACACTCATTAACTTTAATATTAAAAGTTTTCAAACATTTCTAATTTGATTTGTCTTTCTATATTTTTGTTAAACTAAATCTCTCAATGAATATATAGAATTTAAACAATCAAACTCACTCACTCAGTAACACATTTAAATTGTTTAATGCAGCATACTTTTGCTAGCACCCCTTACTTGACAACAAGAGACAACTCTACTCTATAATATACAAATATTTTTATTTATGAAATTGCATCAGATTAAATGTTAGAAATTATTTTGTGTATAATGAAGTTTTCGTGGAAGATTGTTAGTTTAATATAAGTTTGATGTAAGGATGCAGCAAGAAATGAGGTTTCTCTACTATCTGTATGCGAGAGAGAGAGAGAGAGAGAGAATTGCGGGCGCCACAAAGTTGTCGAGTCATAAGTGGGTGTTTGCCTGATCTGAAGTGAGTTTATCCTTTCTTGCAACAAAAAGGATCATCTGCAAGTTTAGAAACATCAAAACTTCTCATGACTTATTGTTAGCTCATATCAAATAACTTTTATCCAAAGCAGGAAAAAAAATAATAAACAAAAAAACAATAAATTAAAATTTTCAAGTTTATTGTATTCTTAACCTTACTTAGGGTGATTTTGAAGAAACGATCGCAACATTTTCAGTAACATACTTCTTTTGGAAGAAAGAAATATACCAAAAATTCTACTTCACTTCTGAAATAAAAAATTGAAATTCTAAATTCAAACTATTATCAATAAGTTAAATTCAAGAGATATTTCTAAAAAAATAAATAAATAAATAAATAGTAAAAATATTCTTAATTTTCTTCAGTTCTAGCTTAAGTTGGTTAAAATTTCCTATTATGCAGGCAATGTATGTACAGCTCTGGCCAAAAGTTTAAGAACAGGGCAGCGGCGGCTGCCGCTGCTTTTTCTCATAAAGATAGCATAGTGTGGTTGCGGGTTGCCTATACAAATCGTTCTCAAACTTTTGATCAGAGCTGTACAAGTGGCAATATCTATATTGTGTATAATTTGTATTGCTTGCAATCTGCATTTAAAAGTACTAATACGTTTGGATGCAATAAAAACTATTGCAAAATCCAAATAATGCTGTATATGATTAGATAATAGATATTAACGTTTAAAAAAAAAAAAAAAAAAAAACTATATCGTTTTTGTTATGAGTTTTATACGTACGGTATCTCTGACTGTAAATTTAAATATCTCAGTTCTTGATATAAAGTTTTAACAAAAAATCTGAAATATATTTACCGATTGTTTTGCACTTAACTTGATTTTATTAAATTAACTGACATGAATCTTTGAAGTATAATACAAGTAGATTATTAAAATGAAGATTCAAGCATTTTCTTTTAGTTTTTATTTAATTTTATTAGTGCGCAATCAAGTAAAAACACTAAGGAAATTAATGAAGGCTTATAATAAAAAAATAAAATAATTGAAGCAAAACAGATGCTGAAGCTTGAGAAGAATACAGGTCAAAAAGGTAATTAAAAAATATGATTTCTTTTTCTTTTGCAATATAAGATTTATTTCTTTTAACTCTTAAGAGACAAAAAAGGAAAGTAGAATGACAAGCAATTAAAAAAAAGTTAAATTATATCTGTGCAATGAGATATTATATAATGTAATTAAAAATTTTATCCTTGAATTATTTATAAGTCTTCAATAGAGTTTCATGTTTTATTTTAACATAGTAAGGTTTCATTAAATTATTAAATTAAAAAGAGAGAGAGATAGGGGGGGGGGGAAGAAAAGTATGACGATTTCCCCATACGGTAGCGTCATAAACGATTGCAAAACATATATATATATATATTTAGAAATGAAAATATTTTATAATGTGACCTTTAAGTATAGGAAAAAAAAATATAGGTTATTTTTTTAACATAATTAAAGGAATAGTCCAGAACAAAACAAGCATTTATATCACAAAACACTTGATGGGACTTACATAAATAACTTTAGTTTGTCTTAAAACCCAACCGTAGCAGTGATCAGAAATTTTCGATTTATGCAATCCGCACAACATTTTTTACTACTTTTTACATGTTTCTGACGTCAAAAACATGCAAATTGCATACTTTATAGTATTTTCACGCTCTCTCGTGTGGCTACAATAGCATTCTGGTAAAAATTGTCATCAGTTTTGAAGATCCCATTTCGTGTTAATTCATTAAAAAGCATATGTTGTTTTTTGTGCGGTCTTGGGCTTTAATGAATTTTAGAAGACGCGGGAAAAGTTTCTTTTGCGTTAAATTTGACGCCAGTGTATCTATGCAAATTTCAATTAGTGCAAGTGTCAGAGAGGAGCTTATCAGTTAATGTAGCATAGTGTTCATTCTCATCTGGTGGCACTCGAGTGCTCGCTTGCGTTGCCTGCCTGTCAGTATACAGGCAGGCTGACAGGTGCGCTACTCTGAACAGCTAAACACAAATATGCAGATTATCACCCTAAATTAATTTTATACCTATTATTATCTAATTGCAACCTATTAGTTGTGTATACGAATATTGTGAAGTGAAAGTTATTTTTATTAATAGTCTGTGAGGTTTTTCTGGAAAAAAAATCATTGCTTTTAGTTTAAAATTTAAAACAGAAGCCATTAAAAGCTACATACCTTGAAAACAATTTATATATAGAAATGTAAATACAAATATCATAATTATTATCATTACTAAAATTTTAATTAACCGTGATATTTTCACGTAAAAATTTTCGTACAGAGTAAAATCTATACTTATTTTCAAGGTTTGTATAAGTATTTTGAAATCGTTGTGCAATTCTGCAAGATTGGCTTTACAACTCGGCAACTTGCCAAACAAAAAACAAAAATTCTCACTTTCAACAGTCAATAAAATTTTATTGTTATTGCAAAACACACGTTTTAAAATTTTGTGTTTAAAGATTATTACTTGGACAATTTTAGTTACAGCAATATCTGCAGTTTATGTTTACCTGCATTTTATTCTGTTATCATTATTATCTATAATTGTATTTTCCTAAATATTCTCTGTATTCTCCAAAATTATTTTATTTTACTTTATATTAGAACGCTATATTTGGGAGAAAAAAAAAAGAAAAAAGGATTATCCCTTCTATACAATATCAATTAATGTTTATTTAAATTTTATTTTAAATACACTGTACATGTAATTTGACGCGAAGTAAGCCAGATTAATGAGAAATAACAACAAAATTTAGAAATACATTGACTAATAATTACATTTGAGTAACACATAAACTAATAAGTCTAGTTTTTTTTGTTACTTAATTGAAATACAAAAGGTATTAACTTTTATTAATCATGAAATTTTATTATTCGAAAAAAGACTCTAGAAGTATTAGGATTTAAATATATTTTAAAGTTGAGAAAGTATTATTATAAAAAGATTTTTTTTCTTCAAATTTTTAAAATTATTTTCACATTAAAACATTTATGAAGAAGAAAACAGGAATTCTTTATTGTAACTTTTTTTTCTTAGCAGATAAACAGGCTTAAAGTTTTTTTCATAATTAAAAATAACATTTACCAACAAAAGCTGTACACTTACAATATAATGTATACATAAAAAAAATTGTTCATTTTAAATTTCATCGAAAAATTTAATTAAAATGAAAAAAAAAAAAAAAGTTTCTTTACATCATACAGTATACCATAAACATTTTTTCACGATGTAAATATGTAACAATATTACACAGAAGGGCTACACTTAATAAATAAATCTACAATGAATAATAATAATGAAAGAAAAACAAAATAAAAAGTTGTATGCAAATCAATTGATTTATTTTTAAATAACTCGATTCAATAAAATAAGACCCGAGGCTATGACGTCAGTAAATCATATTCATAATAGTGTGGGTATAAAGAGCAAGGGGAAAAAGATATAAAGAGAATATAAAAATAATGGTAAACATATTTTCATATCCTTGAAGTTTTTTTTTTTATTTAAAGTCCATTTTAATTTAATTAAAAATATCATAAGATTTTTTTTAAATGTTACGTGTAGACTTAAATTGGTTACTATGGTAACCTGGAATTCAATAACGCAGGCAAAGTGAGACTAATTAGTTGGCGGTGCATTCAAGCTCGCTAAAATAGAGCGTCCAAGCATAAAACACGTGCAAGAAGACTTAATTGTATACACTTTATTCAAACGTAAAATCATTCAAAGATCGTTTTTGTAACAGTCTTTAATTAGTTAGCATTCATAATCTCTGATTTTTTTTTTCTGAACAGTAACTTAAAAATACTCAAAATAAAGTTTTATAAATACACACCTACAAATAATTTCATCAAAATTATGACAAAAGTTACTTTTTAAACTTATAATAATTTAAAATAATAATAATAATAAAAATAGAGGTTTGTAACATTTTATTTTTAAATATTAATATTAATATATGTGAGAATAAGTAAACAATGAAGATTTTGATATTTACACACGAATCTTGCTTTTTAAAATCCTCCGTTTGAAAAAAGCTATAATTATTATTAATATTATTTCTTTTCTTTCTTCTTAATAGAGCATCAACACCAGGATCGTTCTTGATCCAAAATCTAGGTCAAAGTAATCCAGAGCCATTTTAACTTTATGCAAACACAAAAATGAAATTAAAAAGAAAAAATCTCTCTTGTCGTCATACCTTTTTTACATTCAAAAGAATAAAAATTAAAATTAAAAAAAGTTATCAAATTATTAAAAATACAATATCTTCACATAAAATTGCTGAATTCCTTATATTATTATATTTTATTAGCAACTTCAATATTCCCATACATAAAAAAAAAAAACTTTTGTTTGTACTGTCTGTTAGTTCAAGCATAAAAAAGAATGTAATAAAATTCTACTATGAAAATAATTATTATAAAAAGTAAGCAGTGAATAAACTTGAAGATAAAATGATGTAACCTTAAACCTTTTACAAAAACTTCATGTTCCTTCAAGGTAACATGCTCCGTACATTGGTTGGTTCAAGTACCCCTTGAGGTGGTTTAGTTAAGAAAAGCAGCAAGAGAGAGAGAGAGAGAGAGAGAACAGCCTAGCAAAGCATATAAAATCACGTCTGTGGTTTATTAAAATGTAGCACTGCTCAAAAATCGTTGACATTAAACAGATTCTAATAAACAAAAGCTTTACGTTGTCTTAGAAATTATCCAAATTTCTCTGAGTTATATATTTATTAAATAAATTTATTTTCTTAAAAGTTAAAGTTTAAGTACGTGACTTTGTGGTTTTCTTTTCATTAAATTAAACTTTGATGATAATATAACATACTATACTAATTATATTGCAAGTTTATTTGAGGTATATATGAAAACATCTTCTGATATTGATACATACTTACCGTATATATATATATACATATATATATATATATATATATATATATATATATATAAAATAATTACAGTTTATTCAAGAAAGTTTAAATTTCAAAATTCACAAAAAGACAAACATGTTTAATTTAGTATTAAGTGGTTTATGTAATTTATAACAAACTTAAAGCAACAACTTTTTTGAACTTAATACTTTAATTAGTTTTTCAACAAGGAAGCTGTTGAACTTTTTATTTCTGATCACGCTTCAATTAATTATCAATATATAATTAGATGTTACTAACCAATCGTATATGTTTCACCTTTCATAGAATTTTTTTACGCATATGTGAATCTTAATATGGAAGATATTGTTGTTTAAATCTATATTAAAACGGAACAAACACCAAGTTGAAAAATTCATCCGGTGCCTGCAGTGGATTTTTTGTGTGTATTTACAGTTGTGCTGTCCAACTCAATTACCGGCATGTACATAGAATAGAACGTTGTGCTCGCGGTGAGAATTATCTTCTAGTGACCGCACAGAGCTCCAGACAACCAGACAAAACCAACTGTCCACTGTTATAAAACGAGATAATAATCATGCCAGCCAGAAGTAAAAAAAAAAAAAAAAAAAAGCCTTTGAACTCGATAACTTCGATAACTCCGTACTTATACATTTCCAACTTTTTTTTTTCTCAATTGCTTGTCTTCTATAACTTTGTTTTTTCTTTACGGATGATATGTGGTTTTGTTTTGATAAAACAAAATAATTGAAATAAAAAGAAATGAGATGCACTATAGGAGATCACTATTATGTATCAATAATTTTTATATTTGTTTTGCGTTGATTTAAAAGGCATAGAATTTGGTGTTTGTTAAATGTTTAAGTAAAATCGAATACTTAAACAAATGAAAGCACTAACAAACTTTGTTATTATATATATATATATATATATATATATATATATATATATATATATATATATATATATATAAAATATATATATATATATATATATATATATATATATATATATATATATATATATATATATATATATATATATATATATATATATATATATATATATTTAATTGAGTTGAGTTGAGTTGTGAACGCTCTACTTCTAAGAAGTGAAACAAAGAACGCCCGCCGGGCTGCCTACTGTATAGGATACTTTTTCGTTACGGTGATTGTTATTTCTCTCTCTCTCTCTCTCTCTCGCACTATGCACTATATGTAATAAAAAATTTAAAATGCAAGTAAAAATATGAAATAACAGCTTCATTTTCTTTATGTGCATGTCATTTTATATGTTAATAAACCACATGAAAAAATACATAAAAATTTGATGTTTGCCTATGAAATTTCCTATACTGTGTACAGTATACTGTGATTTTATATCGCATTCACTTTAGAAGAAGTAGAAAATATTCCCAACTTTATGAACTCACTCCCACTATCATTTTTTCTTTTCATCATTCAATACGTACAGATGGAGAGTCGAATTAATTAATTAAATTTTTTCTTCGCTTTTTTTTTTAATTATATCAATATTTTTATAAAATTGAAAACAATCTTTAAACTTTTTACGTTTATCAGAAATATGAACAATTATTTAAACTTTAAAAAAAAAATTTTGTTTAACTTTATATATTGGCTATTACATAAAATAAACAATACGAAAATTTAATTTTTTTTTTTTTAGTTTACCCATAACAAAGTTTTAAAACTTGGAAGATATTTGATTTTCTTCTTTAACAGTGAATAAAAAATAGTAATTATTAATCAAAGAAATAGTAATGTATTTTGAATGCTGAAAATGAGAAACTACAGTAATGTCATTAAAGCTGTAAGGGCAAAAACATCTGACTTTTTTTGTAAAGTATTACTTTAGAATATGAAAATTCCAAATATGTAATATTTAGGGTGAGAGGGTGATAACTATGCAAAATTTTAAATTACAAACTTTTGAAATTTTACATTTTACGCACATAAAACATCATGTTTATTGTTTCCTCTCCCTTATCAGATGGTCACAGGTCCTGAAATTCTTATCATAGTTTTTTTCCATTGAGTTTTCAATAATATAAAAAAGTAGAGGATAAACTTTTTAATTTTAACGTTACAAAATTGCTAAATACAAATGTTAAAATTTAATTTTATAAAAGAAAAAAAAAAAAAAAAAAAAAAAAAAAAAAGGACTGAAAATTTATTGTAAATAAAACTTAATACTTAATATAAATTAAAATTTAATTATTTTCTAAACTCTTTCTGTGTAACATACTATTATAACAAAAAGTGGAATTTGTTTTAGAAATTGAATAACGTATAACACAAGTGTAATTTTTACATCACATGTTATACGTTTTAATTTTTAACTCAGCCTTTTAATCGTTAACTTTTTTTTTTATCTCTTCTTTATTAAACTCTATAAATTTTTATTATTCAATGTACGACTTTTTTTTTATATAAAATAATAAATGTTTGATTTAACTCACTGGACTTTCCATGAAAAATATTTACGTGCAAAGCTTTTTGTAATAATTGTCATGCTTTGGCGTTTTCAATTGAAACAATAAGTTAAAGACAACAATAGAAAGGAAATAGTATGTACGAGTTGGGGCCTTTCTGTGTTGTTAAACTTGAATCACCAATAAACCAACACTAAAAACATTTTGACAGCTTTAAAATTTGAGTTTTCACCAGAAATAAATTTATAGTAATTTTACAACTTTATTGTGGTCATGTTAAAAATAAATAAAGGCTATACGTACAATAAACTGAATAAAAATTAATTTTAATTAAATGTGTTAAACTTTTTTGCTTAAGAATATTAAATTAGTATTTTCTTTTTACATATAAATATAATGAATAAAATTCATATTTTTAAATATATATATTTTCAAATTAAATTTTAATGAACTTTGTAACAGGCTAAATTATATAAAAAAGAACTCTACAAAATTCCCTATGTCATACAGTTTTTATTTTTAAATGCAAGCAAGAACCTACAATTTGATTATCTTTTTTTTTCCTTAAAACTTTACAAATTATCGCAGAATAAAAACTTTTTTCTTGCTTTATAATTAGTATCACCCTTTATAAAAACTTTTTTTTTTTTTTAAAAATGACTCTCCTTTTTTTACTTAACATTTAGAAGCCGTAGGGTAAGAGTGGAAAGAATAATAAAAAAAATAAAACGTTTTACTACTGGGCCATGAATAATCATTTATTATTTCTTTTTAATTATGATTTTCTTAATTTAATCAGCACAGCAAATTTTTTTACCTAATAAGTATAAAAATTTTCAATAAAAAGAAATATATGTAATAAAATGAAATATGATATTTCAATTTTTTATAAACTCCTATCAATTTCAAAAAGTATAATATATATATATCGACAAATCGATTTGATAGAAACATTTTGACGTATCATTTAGGTTTAATTAATGATTTTTTTTCTATCAGTATCTCAATCATCTTTTTCTATATCTTTTTCTCTTTATATATAATAACATTGATTGGTATAAAGCTATATATCTAGATGTGCCTTTGTGTGGTCCCTAAAGAGAAGAAGAAAAAAAATTTTTGACCATACTCCCGCAGTTAGGATAGCAGGGTGAACCTCAAGCTTGGCAATCGTATGATGCCAGTATCAAGCGGTTCCACCCATATACTGAACTGTACCACAACTGACTAAAGCCGCCAGGGGCTGTAAATTACAAACATACATACTCATTCATTGCTAGTGGAAAAAAAATATTATACGACGTAATGAGGTTGCTCTCTACGTATATATATATATATATATATATATATATGTGTGTGTGTTTCGTTTCAAAAAAAAAATTTATAATATGGAGATATAATATAAATTTACATGCGACTTTATGTTTTAGTGAGCTTTAGTCTCTCTTTTTTTTTTAATATTAATAAAAAATTTAATTTTATCACATGAAATAAATGTACATATTATATTATGAAAAGAAAAAAAGTATGATTTACATGAATGTCATGTGGTTGATACAATTTTACAAAACTTTTATTGATAAAAGGTTGAATGGATTTCATTTAATATAATATATCACTCATCATTAAAGCCATAGACCACATAAAACAACATGTGCTTTTTAATGAACAAACACGAAATGGGATCTTCAAACCTGTTGACAATTTTTACCTGAATGTTAATATGGACCTACGAGAAAGCGTGAAAATACTGTAAAGTATGCAATTTAAGTGACTATTCATGTTTATGACGTCAGAAACAGGCAAAAATTAGTATGAAAATGTTGTGCGGGTTGCATAAATCGAAATTTCAGTTCACTGCTACGGAGCTACAGTTGGGTTTTGAGACAAACTAATGTTATTTATGTAAGTCCCATCAAGTGTTTTGTGCTATAAATGCTTATGTTTATCTCTGATCTATTCCTTTAAACGAGTCAAAAATTCAAATAGAAATTCTGATTTTTGTTAAGACATGTCGACATGTCTTTTTAAGGTTAATGGTTAAGACAGACCATTATTCTCTAACAGTTATTTCTTTTGAAGTCAAAAAGAAGTATTTAGAAAAAAACTATCTCCAAATCAAATATTTTAAAAATGTAAATAATATTCCTTTAAATTATATGAATTTTTGAAATGAGGACATTTTAAAATGAAAAACACAAAAACATTACAATAGTTTGTTTTTTTCCATTTTGATTTACTTAGTACTTTGAAGTTGTTCTATAATGATAATCACTGTTTCTGACATACATTCTCTTAGAGTCATGCCAAGTTTGTTACTGTTTTTTGGAATATAGAGTGCTCGAGTCCCGTGAGTCCCTTTTATACAGTGACTGTATGTATAGCTTTCTATGTTGGCTAATGGCTACTCAGAGGACCTTACAAACAACCACAATATACTCAGGAGAAATGCAAAGTACACGTTTTCCATTTCATATCATAAACATTTACAATTTACTATTTATTAAAACTTTGAAAATACTCTGGACTGCAATAAACTTAGCTCTCTTCATCAATAAAATATTATTATATCTATATAGGTAAAGGAGGGTTGAAAAAGTAAACCTTTAATATAGTTTTCACGTTCTCACACACACATCCTTAAAATGATGGCCGATATATAAAAATAGAGTATCTTAGCTGAAACTTTTATACTACTCTTCTCTCCCTCTCTACTTCTTCTACTTCTTGTCGTAAACATGAAATATCCATTTCTTTCTTACTTTATTATTTTTTCTATTAATTTTGTAGAACTTCAAAAAAAAAAAAAAAAAAGAAGAAGAAGAAGAAGAAGAAGAAGAAGAAGAAGAAGAAGAAGAAGAAGAAGAAGAAGAAGAAGAAGAGATGTAAAATTTATTTCTACATTATTAAGACGCTGCCAGCTTGTCTCTATAAACAGTAAAATTTACTCAAATTAAAATCTTTTTATGAATATAGTTTTTTATATAACTATTGGTTTGGGATTTGTTTTTTTGCCACAACGCTCATATTTTGTTTATTTTTACAAAGAATTATCAAAAATAAAAAAAACTTTTATTCTATTTCACATGAAGAAAAATATTTGGATTAAAATAGAATAGTTTTTTGAGATATAAATTTTGAATATGAAATTACGATGAATATAAACAGTTCTCTCTTTAAAACAAAGAAATTTTAATATTATCCCAAATATGTGTTTGTGCTTTAAATTACATTTGTCAGCAATATTTTAGGTAGTAAAAAAAAAAAAGAAAAAAAAAAAAAAAACGTAAAATATATTTTGTTTCTTTGAAACACTTAAAATGAGAAAAACAAAACAAAATGTTGTTAATGTGTTTTTCTCATCCAATTAACAAAATTCAATAATCTTAATGTAAGATTTTAATATAAAAAGACACATAAAAATTAATTACAACTGGTATTAAAACAATGATTTAATTACATTAAGATAATTTTATATATATATATATATATATATATATATATATATATATATATATATATATATATATATATATATATATATATATATATATATATATATATATTAATATATAAATTATTAATTAAAAAAAGTTCCCCGCACTACCCTCTTTCTATTTATAGACGTAAATGTGATTCAACATAAATAATTTAAAACTTATGAAGTAGAGGGTTGCTTTTAAGTATATAATGTATAACTAAAACATATATACAACTAAAGCGTACAATATATATATATATATATATATATATATATATATATATATATATATATATATACATACATATAGGGTCTATTGAATAATATATTTAACTTTAATTTGAAACCTTTATGTAAACTTTCTTCCTAAGTTTAAATTTTGTTAATTTTGGACAATGTAGAGCAAAAAATAATAATGTTGTGTTATGACATGTACAATATGAAATACTTTGCACAACAAATTATATTATGTATCATGCACGCAACAAAATAATACAATTTTCAGGGCTTCTCATGCTAAGAAAGGTTTTTCACATAAACTTAATTCTACAACACTATAATATTTTAATTTGACATGAACTGTAATTCTACACGCCCTCTTTTTAAAACTTACTCATCTTATATAATTAAAGCTTTTTTTTGAAAAGCAAAATAATTTTTAATACAATTTGATACCATTGTTTTAAAATTTTATGATGTAGCAAAATTTTAAACATATTCATAGTAAAATTATTTAAATTTAAAGTGTTTAAATGTGAGAGTAGTCATTCAAGGCAAAATAATTATATATTTTTAAACAAATTTGGTAAGTATTTATTATGATACTATTACGATAAAAAAAAGCTCGTAATTTTAGCTGCAGGAAAATAATAAAAGTCATATGTTATCTTAATATAAGAAAATAAATTAAAATTAAAAATTATTATCTATCTATCTAAAATTAGGATTAAATTTTACATGTTCGTAAGATATGATTGTACACCTCTAGACAAAAGTTACTGAACAATTTGTATAGGCAACCTGCAACTAAACTATGTTATATAATTATGAGAAAATGCAGCGTTCGGAAACTTTTGTACAGAGGTGTATGTACATTTATTCCACTAATTATTGTAACGTAAAATAAACATTCGAAAAGAGTATAAAGCTTAAATTCTAATTAAAAAAAAAATCAAAAAAAGTTAAAAAAGGCTAAAAAAAAGTGTGCTGAAATATAAGATTGTTCTCCTATATTATAAATCATGAAAATCTAGTATCCTAAAAAGTAAAATATTTGAACTAGTTCATACAATTCAACTGCAGTTACATGCATTGTAAGACATATAAAAATAACAAGAAGCAAGCTGTTACAATTACATTACTCAATGTGTACTTGCAGTATGTACACAGTACAATACAGTTATCATACTATACATAATATTATGCATAATATAACATCAAACTAGAATACCATATATGTATGCTATAAAGAGCTTTATAAAATACAAGATGTGCTTGTTCGACATAAACCCTTGACATGTTCAGAGCTGACACAAGCTGCACGCAATCACTTACTGCCAATATTGTCAACGTCATGAGCACCAGTCACTCTTTTTCTACACACATTTTTATATATTATATTACGTATATCACCCTTGTTATATTAGAAAAAATATCACTCAATTCTGAAATATTGAATTACTATTTCATTCTTATAATACATACAGGAAAATGCTATCATTTGCTTCTTTCTTTTTTCCCCATATTATGCATTATCAATATTAATATAATAATAAAAAAATATAGTACATGTATATTTATCGTTTGATGTATAACATGTAAAACTTTACAAAACAGGAAAATAATACTATAAAAATTGAAAAGTTTTATGAAACTATAAATTATTTTAAATTAGTTAAGTTAACCTTATTTATTTACAATGCATAAAACTCATTGACCTGTATTTTTATATTTTATTCCACTGGGACGACAAACGTGGAGTATAATATATATGATTGATGCATATATTATACATGCATTGTAACAAAGTGCAGTGAATGTTCAAGTTAGAATGAATGTTAACTCGTTTCGTTACACTTTCCAATTCACTAATTTAAAAATAGTTTGCCATCATATAGTATGCACTTTAAAGTTTTTAATTAGTAAGCCCATATAAATAAAGTTAACATGTATCAACAGTTTTATATGTTATTCATTAGTAGCATATATATATATATATATATATATATGCTATTACAACAACAATATGTTTCCTGCCTTTTTATGCATTCATTGTATAATGGGTAATTAAATTAGTATAACCACTACTTTTATAACAGAGAACAAAAGATAAAAAATAATTTATTTATTTTTAAAAACATTTTTCTATGTATTACATGAGATAAATCAAAATTTAACCAATAAATTATATTTTAAAGCAAAAAAGTTATATTCTTGTTTCAACAAGATAATAACATCGTACTGTTGAGAAAAAAGGAAAAAAAACTGTACAATTTTGAGTATATTATTCAATTTAAATCTACAATCTAATAAAAAAATAATACCCATTTCATTTTATATTTGAAATAAAAAAGTTCTATGGTATCTCTCTCTCTCTCTCTCTTCTAAGTATTTGAGAAATTTGAAAGATTAAAGCTGTTTCTTCTTTCATATATTTATATATCGACATACGAATAGCATTTACACTTAGTTTAGTGCAAATAAAAAACGTTTCTAAAAATATCGTGGGTTTTTACAAGGAAGAGAAACTGCAATATACCTTGTCAAAAGCCCCCGTGATCTAATAAACACGAAGAAAAAGAGATATGGTAGAAATAAAAAATGTTATAGCTTTCAAACACGTGGAGAAAACGGTCATCGTCAACTATAAACTATACAGTAAAGTTCTAGCAGGTAGATAGTTGTGTTGGAGTAAAATGTTTTTTCATCTTACAAAAAGAAGCTCAATAGCATCTATTAATTTTCATAATAAATATTTGTTTATTATAAAACTTTCAACATTTCCTGACATTTAAAATTATTGTTCGTAATTTCACAAAACTTTTAAAAAAGAGATTAATATTATTTTTTTTTAAATAAGTAAATAAGTATTTTACTCTTTACTAATACATTACATCACTAAACTTTGCTAATTCAAATTCCGATTGTTAATTTCATCAAATTAAAATCAAATAAGCTCTACAGACAAATTTAAGTTATCTCAAAAAGATTTAAAAATGTTCTTGAAAACTTAAAAATTACTTAATTTTCTGAAGTATTCATGTTTTTTTATATAATTTTTTCTGCTTTGCTTTGCTTTGTTTGAGAGAGAGAGAGAGAGAGAGAGAGAGAGAGAGAGAGAGATCAAATTTGCATATTAAAGAAACATTTCACTCCAAATTAATTTCAAACATTTTGATTCCCTGCTCATTTATGTATCTAATTAATCTATGAAATAAATACCTTAGCCTTAGTTCCACATCAGATACCATTGTACAGACACTGTAGTATACATTTTTTTACTCTATTACCTCATTAAAGTACAATGCAATATGTATAAAGACTTTAATTAACATATTGTTTCATATAAATACCTAAAAGTAAGGCATTAAAGTAACTTTTTTTTTCATTATAGTGTCTCAGTATTCAAACTTAGTATTTGAAGACTTATTAATATAAGACATAAATACGTAACATTTTAAAGCAATTATCTGTGTACAAGCTTGTGTGTTGAATTAAAAAAAAGAACATAAAAATTATTATTTAATTGAAAAAAAAACATTCTTTTTAATTATTAATAATTCAAAACTATATAAAAATAGCTTCTTTTGCTTTTATTAATATAATTTTACTTTTTATTATTATTATTTTTTTTTTTATTTTTTTTTTTTAAATTTTAACTTTTTTTTATTATACAAGGAAATGTCATCTATTTATCCATTTCAATAAATGTTATATCTTCAGTTACCTTGCTAAATTTTCTTTTATGTTCCTCTTTTTACTATCAAAAAACATCATTAGAGTGGTTTGAAAATATCTCAAACACAAATATAACTGTTATGTAATTTTTTATGCATAGATGTTTTCTGATGAAAAAAAAAGTCATATTGCGACGTCAACATTTAATGTGATGTTTTTTCAGGCAAAAAAGTATACAATACAGACATAACAAAGATAAAAAAGCAATGTTGTGTACATAAAGCTTTCATTGCACACGCAAATTCAAATATTATATTTTTTGAAGTTCATTATGCATTTTTAACCTTTTATACATATTTCATTTAAAACTGAAAAAGAAAATTACACGTATACTGTAAAAGCAAAAAATCACATCTTTAAAAATTATTTTATACTCACAAAAAAGAGGAATATTGAATTTAATTAATAAACATATCAAGTAATAATAATAAAATAAAAATAATAGTAAGAAAACAATTATATCAAAGTATTACTTTCTTCTTTCAATATACATTATATAAAAAGATTTAAAACTTATAATAGAAAAACAAACATTTTTCAATCAAAGAGGAATTATGTTTATAATTGTATCGTTATCATCCCGATAAATAAAATCATTAAAAAAAACAATTTTCTTTATAAAGAATTGTTTCTTATTGTGAGACACAATAAGTTTTTATTCTTTATTATTATTTTTTTTTTATTCACTAATAATGAATGAGTTCAGTGAAACATACTGTGAAGAACGAGGCCATGAAGAACAGTAATTATCTGCACGCTTTACCATGACATATTATAGCGACACTAGACTACTGTGGACTCTCTCTCTCTCTCTCTCTTGCGCTAGCATGTGCATCATTGTGGGGTCAACATCATGACCCAAGTGACCTTAGAAATTTTAAGCTTACTCTAATACAGCACATTGAACGTAATATTCTTATATAATATTTAATAGCATGATGCGATATTCTGACCACCCCATCTGATTTCATAACATTAACCCTTTGTTGTTTATAAATGATATAGTGATTGTTGCAATGAATTCTGCTGTTAATTGCAATGTGTAGCAATGATAATTAAAACATAATATGGATAATGATTATGAAGGAAGTTCTTGGTAGTTGTGTAATCTGCTAATGAATTTGAAAGAACACAATAATTATTCAAACGATTGTTATGAAGCAACATAATTTCTATTGTATCTTGTTATCTTCTTCTTTTTTTTTTTTTTAATAATAGAGTGCTTTCAAAATCTGTTGAACGTTCTTTTAAATTTCACAATTCAATACACAAAATGTATATATAAGTTCTCATTAACTGGAAGAGAAAATTTTAATGAGATTCTACATTGCCATAAAAAAGTAAAGAAATAAAGAAACATTAAATTACTTGATGTTTATGAGATTTTTTATTCAGAAAGTATTTTTAAAAAATTGTATAAAAATGTCGGTATTATCTTCCAATAATTACTGTATAATGAAAATAATGGACTATAAAATAATAGTTAAATTACGCAGAACTAGTGGCAGAATTAAGACAAATTATACAACATTACCATAAGAACGTTTTTTGATAGTTTTAAATAAAGAAATAAAAAACCTCAAATTATTTTGACTTAAACTTTCTAAACTTTTCCGTATGGCATAGTTCCCCTAGGCTGTCATGGCGAATGCCGGGCTGTGTATGAATTCGACTGATCCATGTGCATGAGGTTCTATAGAACCTGTCAATGTGAGTATGTATACCTGTACCATAATCCCATCAAAATGATATATCATTTTGATGGGATTATGGTAAAGGTGTAGATATAATACATAACATAATAATATGGAAAAAAAAATACTATTTACATTACGAAATATCAAATTACTTTTTTTTTTACATATAAATATCTATATGAATAAGTTTGTTAATGATTTAAATTAACTGTTTCATGTTTCGTTTTGTAATAATAGTCGAGTATATTGTTTTATCATTTTATTATTTTTACATATTTTATATCATACTACGTATATATAATATTATCTTTTTATTTATTTATTTGTAAATGGAGAAACATTATCATCAAGTATGAAAGTATTTTACATGAAAATAGAACAACACAATTCATAACAACGAAGCATTGTATTTCATATTATGTTCAGTACAATGTATGTTTTTTTATTCCAATAAACATCATTGAGTATTGTTATTTAGCATCTATGTAATATATATTGTTAAAACACCGTGTATAATATTTTATTGATTTGCTCTATTGTTTGTTTTTTCAATGAAAAAAAAAAGATTTTTTTTAATTTAAGCGCATCCATCCGTATTCTCTCTCTCTCTCTCTCTCTCTCTCTCTCTCTCTCTCTCTCTCTCTCTCTCTCTCTCTCTCTCTCTCTCTCTCTCTCTCTCTCTCTCACCCATATAAAAATTGTATAACGGTATAACGGTATTATTATCCATGATTCAATAATTAGTGTCACAGTTTGTAACAAAACTACAGAAGGAAATCATGAATATTTTACGTATCTAATATATTATATAAAAGAAAAATGACAATTTCATTGACTATGCATTGTAAAAGAAGATAATACGTTTCAATATCTTAAAATCTGTCACAGAATATCTTGATATGACATTGAAATCAATAAGAGGTATAATATGTGTATTAATAAACCAACAGACTCAAATTCGGACAAATTCTGTGTGTTAAACCTAATCGTAATGTGAATACATGATTTTAATTCTAAAAAATGCAAATGCGATTTTTGTCCATAAAACTTTTGATCAAAAGTAGTTTTGATTATAACGAAAGTATCGAAACCTGAAAAACATTTTTTTCGGCTTTTGTTCACAGGTTATTGAGCAAAAATAGTTGTTTTCGAAGGAAAAATTTTGTAACTTGAAAAGAAAAAATATATTTTGAACTATAGTTTTTTAAAATCGTGCCTCTTCAAAACCAGTTTCGATCAAAAGTATTGTACACGAAAGCGTATTGACATTGTAT
>OX439128.1:22192596-22252596 GCA_949318235.1 Ecdyonurus torrentis | reverse complement strand
AAATTTTTATATACACATCAATAAATTTCACAGTACTAATAATTTATCAATAATATGACAATAGTTGAAATATCAATTATGTTTAACAATTTAATATATTATTTTTATATTATTTTTCTTATGTTAAGAAGTTTACAGCACAGACATAAAAAAAGAAATTGTGTTGTTTTCAATGATCACTTAAGAAAAATATTACATAAAACATCACTAGTGTGTTGAGTAAGAACTTACCATTATATTGATAGTAAAAAATGTTTTTATTAAACATTAAATTTATTATTATTATACTTTTTCTTAACTACAAGTTTTATTTTTAATCTTTCCATTTTCATTGTCATTTTCACTTGATGAATTTTAGCAACAGTTTATTAACATTTAAAACATTATTCATACAAAATAAGTATTAAATTTTTTTACTACTTACGGAGAAGGGTGCAGAAGTTTTAACACTTTCTTGTTTATTTAGATGTTAAAGAAAGTGGCAAAGAAATGAAATAATATAAAGAATCTAAACTAATACAGTAGCAAAATGCTGTGTTATGAATATGTATTTTTAAGTTTTAACTTGTCAACTTTTACGTATATTTTGATGTCTCTGCTTACTTCATTGAATTAACTTATATATTTTTTTTTTCATTTTTATATTTTAGCATAGATTTTCAATGCATTATTTTTTTATTTCATTATTAGCATTTAAATTCAAAGGGGCTAGCGTTGTTGTTGCAAATATAAGTGAATTTTTTTAATCATATCTGAAAAATATATACTTTATTTTTCTCCTAGAGATATTGTACTTTAAGAGATAACTAATAATATACACATAATTTTACTGTATTCACTAAACAAACTCCAGAAATTGTAATCTAGTACCTCGATAACTTTTTCCCGTATATTTTGAGTAAAAAAAACTTTTAAATTAAAAAAAAAAACTCTTTTAACATCTTGTTCTATCTCCCTTCTTTTGCATTAGTAAAAAATTTCAGATAAACCAATCTAATTTATGAGAAATAATAAAGTTTCCCCTTTTTGAAATGAAAATTTTGACATGTACATCAATTTGTGGTGTTTTTTCTTGCTCAAGTGGAATGTTAAAAATGGTAATTGAATTGTGGCAGTGTTTGCTGCGGTAGACTACTGTATGCGTGGTTACACCTCTGTATACCTCGTGTCCCCTTCCGTAACTTGACTAATTTAATGTAAATTAAATAAATATGCAATGTAAGATTTAATAACAAATTCCACAATCAACTTCAATGAAATTTAGTTTTTAATTTACTAAGGCAAACAAATGTGATTTTTGTGTTAAAAAAAAAAAAAAAAAAAAAAAAAAAAACGAGAACGAGAACGAAAGAAAATTCAAAAGAAATTTGTTAGTTCAATGTGGATATTATTAAAAAATGGCACGTATATCTTTATAATATTTTATTTATGAAGAGTATTAAATTTACATTTCAAAATTTGAACAGTGATTGAACATAAATTAAATTATTCCATGTGCTCGAATGTAATAATTTTGGTTTTGAAATATATAAACAACAATAAGTTCATTAGTGATAGTCAGTCACTTGTTGCGAGATGACAACCACACAAACGCAGTAATTCAGTTTTAAGTACGTATACATACTCAACATTTCAACATCTATTTCAAGGAGGAAGTCACATTCAACCTTTCGCATAGTGAATTATACTTATCAATAATTGAAAATGATTTGTACTAAATTAATAAGGGGTATGATTTTCATGTGAAAAATATATCGTAACATGAATTTCAATCAAAATTGTCAAATTTCTTTACAAAATAAAAACTTTTTGCGTATAGCTGCATTTCATATGAAAATGATTGATTGTAAAAAAGTTAACGTTAAATTTGAACAAAAATTAATATAGGGTTAAAAATTGCATCTTTTCTTAACGCAGTTGTTAAGTGTATTTGAAAATCTCTCATGAAATTGTAGCAATTTTTAGTAATACTTTTTGGAGCTGTACAAAATAACTCACTGTTCTTTATTTTGTTATTAAAATAACTAAAGATCATGGAAGAATAAGACAAAAGAGTGATAAAAGCAACGCAACAAATAAACTGGTCATTGATACATTCAATGCAGATACGTCATTTCAGAAATCGGGCAATACGTCAGTGTAATTTGTAAACATTTTTACTTTATTTATTCACTTGGGCAATTAGGTCTAGTTTTTTAAGACCACATAGACATCATCATTATTAATACTTTTCAATACTAAATAAAAATAATCTCTCTGCTGCTTAAGAAGTTTTTTTTTTAATATATCAATACCATATCAATACTTTTCTCTGTAATTGTAAAAATATAAGTACTGTTTTGTAGCTTGATATCAGAACATATTATAACAGACAATAAACCAATACACTGGTGCTTGATAAATATTTATATACTTTTTGTTTATTTTTATTGTCTAGCAATATTGGTGATTTAAGTAGCTTATTTGCACAATCGTTGATTTGTCAGTCCATGATGTTACATTTTGCAAAGTGAATACTGTATTTTTATAAAGTTTCAGAAGACTAAATCCCTAAGGGATTTCCCTTATTTTTCATTATTTACCGCTAATTTTCAACTGTATAAACATTGCAGGAAACAAACTTTTCTTCCTTTGCATTTAATCCTATCAATATTTTATAAAGAAAACTTTTCCTCATATAAAATTTAATAATGAACATCATAAAATATAAATATACAGTATATCAAAATTTAAGCATTAAAATGTGCATTTTTTAAAAAATTATATGTTAGTTTGTTTTCTGATTTATGTCAGTAAATTATTAAACAAAGATAAGAAAACGTCTAAATTGTGGAAATTTTGATATTTTATTTCAAAGTGATCTTGAAAATATTAATTATATATGCAATAAAAAAATTGCTAAATTGATCTTCATTTTATGAAATAATTGAAAACATTTTAAAGAAAAAAATAACTAAAGACCATCTTGAAATTTTTTTTTTCAAATAATAATTTTTAAATATATTATAGTATAACACGTTTTTAAACAATAAAAAATATTATATACATATATTTATATATAATATAATACAGAATGCATCCTTGATTTGTAATTGTTAAATCCATATTAAAAAAAAAAAAAAAATCCCACCGTGTGTAACTTTAAGTAGTGTTTTTGTTGTTACAGTGAGTGTTGTTTCTTATAGCGATGTAATTGAATTGCATCACTAAGTTAAATGGTCTTGAAATGGAATTGGCTGAACAGATGTTACGCTAGTGTTGGTCATTTTTTATTTATCACAAATTCACTTAACTACAATAAGAAACAAAGATACGTATGATTCTGCAAAAAAAAATATATATATATATTTCAAATTTAAATAATACTTACATTAATATATCGTTATGAGAATATTGCTTGGATGGCACAATCAAATTTGTAAAAAAATCATACTAAAAACACACTTTTTTTAGTATAAATTTTGAAAGTGGTTGTAAATTGTTATTGAGGTATGCAAATATATGGTAACACTTAAAGACGTAGAACACGTTGAACAAAAAAGTTGTGTAATATCCTAACAAACCTGAAAATCAACGTTGATTTGTCCGGAGTCATTGATTTCTAATTTATTTTCCATTCACAAAATGGCACGAGTGGTCAATGACGTCACAGCCAGCCTGGTCCACGCGCGTAGAAATCAATGACTCCAGATAAATCAACGTTGATTTTCAGGTTTGTTAGGATACTACACAATTTTTTTGTTCAAGGTGTTATACGCCTTTAAATATTCGTATAAATTATATAAAATGAAATATTTGCACTTAATTTCCCCATTATTATTTAAACTTTGATAGATTTTCATACAGTTATTATTGTTATTCTTTTTTTGATATAAAATCAACAAAGTTGCTAAAAAAAAGTCTGATAGGATAATTCATTATTATATATTTTTTTTGCATAAATAATATCTTTAAAAAATGAAACATACAGTATAACATAAATATAACACAGTATTCAAAACTTCTGGATAAGGATTTATCTATTTAAAAATAAATTTTTAATACATGTTTGTACTGAGTACATGGCAACTTCTACATACAGATATAAATAATAGAATATAATAATAAGACAATTATTTTTAAAAATATACTTGTTTAAATGAGTGGTATTTTCTTTCTTTTTAAACTTTTTTTTTTTTTTTTTTTTTTTTTTTTGTGGGAAAAAAACTCACTTAAATTCTTTATCATTGATTTTTTTTTCTTGGTAGCTACTTCAATGTTAATAAATTATTCTTTTCAAATTAGGCTGTGATATATTTTTTATTAAATTGTAATACAAAAATTCTTTTCGTAATTGCTGAAGACATGTTACGGACTTTCTTACTAATTTAATTCTTCCAGTTACGTAACTCAATTCATCTTGCGGTAGTTTATTTTAACAGAAACCTGATTAATGGATTTGGAAAAGAAAAAAAAAAAAAAAGCAAATTTATATGTGTTTTTCATGAAGAAAATTAACGAGTTTCTTCATTCTTCATCGGTACTTAACTTTAGTTTGAAAGTTTAGCTAAATATTTTTCAATATAATACGATGAGAAAAAAAAAAGAAGAAAAAAAAAAAAAAAGAGAGAAGTAGATCAAGCAGACACTATGAGGAAGAAACTATTACATAATGGATGTTTTAGAAAAGAATCTGATAATAAAACAAGCTCACACTTAAAAAAAAGCGTAGGAAGAGGGTTTAAATTAGCTCCTAAAGGCTTAAAACAAATCAGTTTGAGAATAGACTAATTTTTCATTGCCATAGCTGATAGTATAAAGCACACATCTTTAAGTCATAGAAAAAAATCAATAAACATTCTCTCTGTACATATTATATAACGCTATTGAATTGTATAATATACATGAGGTGAATGCGTATTTAATCAACCAAATCGAGCGGATAAATCACTGAAAAACTTTTGTATCGAATATCGATACAAAAACTTTTTTTATTATCCCTTTTCTTAAAATAAATGTTGTTCTTTTTTTCCTCAATCTCTATAGTATATTATTGCTTTCCTTTTTTATCCTCTTTAACTTACTTTGCTTTGCTTACTTTGCTGGAAATTAATTTAAAAAAAGGAGAGGGTGACACTTCATTATGAATTAAGGGAGTAGGGTACCGAACTTATATCTAAAAAAAAAAAACTAGAATAGTTTTGGGTCCAAATTTGGTGTCATTTTGTAGTTAAGGGTCACATCTAGCCGTGATAAAATTTTCAAGATGTTTGACCATCCCGAAAAAAAGAAAAAAATTATTAAAATTAACATCGGGCCTTATGGGCTTAAAATTTCAAAAAAATCATATAAAATAAATTTGCACGGTGACCCCAAATTTTTTTTTATATATTTAAAATTGTCTCAAGCTGAAGTATCATTGTGAAAAATTTCAGATTTTTTTGACGAGAAAAGTTTGAGTCTACTGGCCGACGTCAGTCCCATACTACCTTAAATAAAAAGAATTTATTTTATGATATTGTATATTCTATGTAATAAGTTATTATAGAAAGAAAAACATATTTAGTTCTACTAAATTTAAATATAGTTTTTAATCTTTTATAACATTTTATCTTTGCAAAATATCACATTTATGTTTTACGTACTCCTTTGACTAGATATTTAAAGAAGAAACTGCTCAGCTGTGAAAGTTGGCAATGTATCATTACAAATGTACATATAAATATATAAGAGTTCTCTCACTACATTAATCACCTCTGTTTCACGAGGACTTCACACCACGTTGAAGAATCAAAAAATATCCTGAGAGTTATGCAACTTGTTGAGCACTGCATTCAGCTTATCATATTTTATTGTCACTTTAATTACAAATGTAAGCGTCTTAAGGTAATCTATTTCAGTTCTCAATTCCCTAACTTCCATGCTACTTATTATTACAGCTGCAATAAAGTGATATATGCAAAATATTGTAATAAATTACTGTGTAAGTTAAGTTCATTATGTTCTTACGAGTATTATGTTAATATGTATGTAATAAATAATACTAGTGTGATTTTCCTTTATTTAAAATATATATTTTTTAAAAATTGTTAACAAATAAATATTACTTAACTGATGTTATTTTCTTCAGTCTTTTTATTTAAGATTATATTAAAGTCAAAGTTGCTTTAAATAATAATTTTTTATATTTAGCACCAATAAAAGAGTATTGGAATAAGACACAATATTTTTCTAGTGATACTAATGATCACAAGTAAGAAAGTGTTGATATAAGAAGGTTTAAGCCTCGGGGAGCATGAAAAATAAATCTGTTTTCTTATCATCTTGAGATAGAAAATAGAAAAATTGTGCGATAAAACTGAAGCTTATTTAAGGATTAAATTTATTTTTAGTTCTTGAGAGAGAGAGAGAGAGAGAGAGAGAGAGAGAGAGAGAGAGAGAGAGAGAGAGAGAGAGAGAGAGAGTTAAATATTATTAATAGTAAGAAAGAAATTTCTATTTTTAATTATTTTCTTTAGATTTATTAATGATGTATTGGAAATTAATTTGTAACGAATACTTGTTTCCTTAACATTTTTTTTATAATTATGTAATTGCAAATGTTATAAACTAGTATTGAAGTCAGAAGTAGTTAAATTTTCTGTTAAAATTAAAGTCAATAATTGCAATATTTATTAATTGTACATTTTGCTCTTGCTTCAGTTCAGATGGTAAAGTAATAGCCTTCTATGTTATCTCCATTACCGTAAGTTAATTGAAAATACATGTTAAATAAATAAAATATGATTGAAGAAGTATATAAAGTATAAACATAATTATTTAAATAAATATACACAACGTGAAAATAAGAATTGGGCGTGGTATACTAATGTATTTGATTATATGATGAACTCGTCATTAGCAAAACCATCTCCTCGCCATATCACTTCAATTAATTTTTAATGTTGCATCTATTTACTGATGTACAATCAATTATAATCGTAACAGTCCTTTTCATTTTAAATAATTTTAAATGTCAGTTATAAAGAAAAGATAATTATATAGAGTAAGATAATGATATTTAATGATGATTTATAAAACTCATAATTAATGAATGTAATATCCGTATATCATTATTTTATTTGAAACCTATCTCTATTAGATTTTTTGTTCCTATTTGGTTGTAGGTTATAACATGTTGCATCTAACGACAATTTGAAAGGAAATGAGAGAGAGAGAGAGAGAGAGAGAGAGAGAGAGAGAGAGAGAGAGAGAGAGCGGTCCCAGCTGTGAGAACTTGCTTACCTGGCTCCCACTTGCATGACGTCATTAATGGAACCAACAAACATGCAAATGGGAAGCACTTATACTTATTTTATCTCTCAGAATTTTTATTTTTAGCATTGAATAAATTAACTTCATAATAATGACCTTTTTAAATATTTAAAAATATGGATACTACATACTGGGAGGGAATTTTTTTTGAGATTACCATAAATAAATGATTTTTTGTCTTTTTATCATTATTTTTTTTATTTTTACTGTTATTATTTTTATTAAACAGTAAAAGTAAATTGAATTCTATAAGTAGAACTAAGAATAAAATTGCAAAAGTTAATGAAAAATTAATTATAAAAATGATTTGTTTTAACGTAATAATAAAAATAATTAATAAATAAAAATAAAATAGTTTAAAGCTTAGAATATTATTTAAGGACGAATACTCTTGAACATACACATGGAAACAAAAAATATTCTAAAGTTTCTCTCCAAAAAACACAAATAAACGAGCAAAACTTAAATGTTGATAAAAAAAATCAATGGCTCATTTGATTCTTAATATTATAAAAAAAAACTAGTTAACAAAAAAGCAGCAATTTTAATTAAAAATTAGCATTATTGTACAATCCTAAAACTTTATGCTTAACATAAAAAATTCAATGCTTTTTAAAATAATTAATATTACAACTCATTAATATTACGCATGTTATTTCTGATGTAAAACTATTTCAATAATTAAGTACTAGCATTAAATTATAATCCATTTCAGAATTGTATACAAACAAAAATTGATTTATAAAATAAAATATTAAATTTGTAGAGTTGGCAAAGAATACAAATGACTATGAGTTTTTATTTCCTTGATTTGGTTTACGTATTTTGCAGCGAAGGTTCGAATCTTATACAACAAAATGTCACCAGGGGTCTCCAGGGTGTTTCACTCTCCCCCCCCCCCCCCTTCCCTATTTTAGCTTCAAGGAAGTAACATGAAGTATTTACAGCGCGTACGTCCATCCACATTCCCTCCCTGTGCCGGGGGTAGAGGTTGACTAAATAAATCAACAACAAACATCACTGTTGTGTAGGGCATAGCAAAAAAAAAAAAAAAAAAAAAAAAAAAAAAACTTGAAGTGCCACAAACTTTTCTCATAAGCAGAATACTTTGTAACTTAAGCATTTGTATACACATTTTAATTATATTTTTTGAAATTATTCTCGTTTAGAATAAATATAGTATGTAGGTTAAAAATAAAATATTAAATATTACGTTTATTAAAGTTTACACATTATTCATATATTAAAATATTTTATTTATTTCCTAGGTTCTGTTATTATAAAGCAAGAGAATAACTTGCATTTGCATCGTTATTTATGTGGACATAATTAAAAACTTAATCTTAATCATTGCAAAATTTATTCATTATTGCTTACTTATTTGTTACGTAATAAATATTATGAAATGTAAGCATAAATTTTTAAGTGATTCTAAAATAGCAACACTTATGCTATTTTGCATACTAATTATGCCTTATTATAAGCACGAAAATTTTTTTTTAATTCTTTCTGCCGTATATATGTATTTACATCTCAAATTTAGCGTCTTAAATATTACATCATTAAAGCAAATAATTTTTTCTTTCTATACAAATATTTAATGCATGAATTTGGATTATTTTGGAACAGCACCAATAAATTAAAAAAAAAATAATAATCAATATTTTTAACTATGCAGTATAATATAAGCTTGAAGCTTCATTGTACCCCTCCACCCCTTTTTCTTTCTTTCTTTCTTTCTTTTTTTTTTTTCCTTTTCCTTTTCTTTTTTTTTTTTTTTCCTCAAAGATTTTTATACTATCCTATTTTTTTATAATAATGCAGGGTACATGAGATTTAGGTTCCATTCAAATGCAACTATTACCATGCAAAACCTAGATTTAATCAACAAGGCTCATTTTTCATTGGTAAAAGCACATAAAAGTGGAATTAAAAGTTTAATTATTCTGTGGTCAGGAGATGATCAGTCACTGCTATATGGTTGATTTATTTATGCAAGTAGAAGTTGAGAAATCTGGGACATTGACTGAGGTTTGTAAACTGCAGTATCACTTCGTCAACATAATGAAAAGAGAACTAAACCAACTTTCAATCATTATAATAAATAAGTAAAATCAATATTTTAAATCTTCTTCATTTTATATAATATAAAATTTAATTTTAAAATAACGTATTTTTATACAATGTCAGTATATTTTATATTTTTACAACTTAATCCTACTGAGGTTTACCTTTTTTTTTCTTTCTTTTTTTTTTTTTTTACTCTGTTAACTTTTATGGTATACGTCAATATTAAATAAAGTGTAGGTTTTTGTACATTACATTCTAAAAAAAACATATACATATATATATATATATATATATATGTATAAGTAATTTTTTAATGGATATTCAATGAACAGAGTATGAAACATTATTTCAAGTTATATATATATATATATATATATATATATATATATATATTATATTGTAGAACACAGTTACACTAAAAGCTAGATTAAATCTTAAGCTTGGATGAATAAATTCATCATGCATTTTGTTTTGTTAAGCATTAATGGATTTTGTGCAGTTTGAAATAAGTAAATCTCTCTCTCTCTCTCTCTCTCTCTCTCTCTCTCTCTCTCTCTCTCTCTCTCTCTCTCTCTCTCTCTCTCTCTCTCTCGCTCGCTCGCTCGCTCGCTCTTAACTTAAAAAAAAAATAAGAAGAAAAAAAATGCAAACATAGCTGCATTTGCAAGTAAAATATTTCTGCATATTTGCATATTTAAAAAAAATACTTGTAAATATTACAAAATATATTAAGTGCTTTTAAAAGCTCATGGTTATTATACTGCTCATTTAAATAAAATATATACGTGCTTATATAAATTGCAAATAGCACAATTCATGCTCTGATGTATATAACAATCTTGCTTATATTTTTGAATTTACATTCTTTTAACTTAAAGTTTAATAATATCTCTCTATGTATACATATATATATTTATTTTACATAAGATAAAAAGGTGTTAAATTTTATAAGGTTGATTATGTGAAAATTACTTCATAAAATGAGTAGTAAAAAAGTTCTTGACGATGAATATATTACCAAAATCTCTTTTACCTATTGTGTGATATCTCGCTATCTTTCTTTCTTTTAAACTGTTATCTTGAGTCACGCGAATATTTGACAATCGAGGTTTGCGTGTTGATAAACATTAAGTTTTATCAGTTAGCTAAACAAGCCCCATGCTACTAAGTAAAATGAGAAAACTTCTCACCTTGTTTGTTATTTGTTCAATTAATTACAATCATTAGAAATTGTGATCAAAAATTATTGCTAAAAATTTAAAACAAACAAAATATTCTTATATAAACTATAATATTTTATTTGAATCTGGATTAAAGTTACTTTTATATAATTTTTTTTATAAAACTTTTATTAAAATTAAATTACATTTATAAAAGAAAGAACTTTTTGGAACTCAATAATCTTCACCATTTCTTCTGAAAAAGAAAATAAAAATAAAAAACGCATTTTAACAGTTATTTAAGTTTTTTTTTTTTTTTTTTTTTCCTATGACTTTTTTTATTTGTTACTTCAAGCAACAAATATTTTTTGTTTTTCGTTTTACTTTATTGTAATAAATAAATCTTGTCAAAAGAGAGTTGTATTAAAAATTACTTGTAGTATGCAAGACGTGTTGAGATAAAAAAATATATAATATATATATTCAAGAAGTAACACACTAAAATTACTTTATTTGAATAAAAATGTTATTTGTATGAAAAGCGCAAAAAAAAAAAAAAAAAAATGTAGACTACAAATATAATGTATTGCCCATTTCTTTATATAGAAATGTTTCGATTTATTGTTGCTGTTATTTTGGCATAGAAAAAAAAATCTATGCAGAGAGCCACATATGTGTTTTATTATTATATGGTATGCTAGCGTATTGCGTAATTTTAAACTATAGAGAAAAATTAAATTGCCTTGAAAACTAAAGTTTACATGTACAAAAACTATTTTAACTTCTTCAATGAGATTCATTAAAATTTAAAATTATTACTAAAATTTGTTCAAAAATTATTTGATAGAAGTTTCAGAAAAATATCAATTGTTAACTTAATATTTCAAAGCTCTTACAGAATAAATACGATTACTGATGTGATAAGGATTCTATATGTATTTATGTCATGCCTCATAAAATTAAAGAAAAACTGCACAAAAGAATCTTTTTATAAAAATAAAAAAAAGAAGAAAAAAAGCCCTATTGTAAAATAATGACTTTTGATGTTATTACCATAAAGAGACTGTATTATAAAGTTAAAAGCATATAATTTTATAATTTTACATAATCTCAAACAAAGAAAATAATTTTAATTTCCTTAATGTTTGATAAGTATAAAGAAAATCAAATACCTAATTTATTTTCTTAGTTCTAGTTTTTATAAACATTTGAGTATCAACTTTGGTGATTGCACTAGGAAGGTGTGAGTGCAAACTGCACTCTAGCTGCAGAAATTTTCCATTAAATGAATGAAACTTCACCACCTTTCAAGACTCTCACTTAATTGAAAACAGCCAGGGGTTCTTTCTTTCATTCTTCTATCTTTTTTTTTGCTTTCAAGAAAGATAGTGTGTGGTTCTTTAATCGTAATTTATGTGCTTTTGTTTACTTTCTTTACAACAACACTATATTGAATTTACACGTCGTTTTACTTTTCGTACGTAATGTACACAGACAGCTTTGAAATATGTCTTCAACATATGAAAATTAAATAACCAATAATAAAAAATAAATTAAATATTACAATGAAACTTACAAAAAAAAAAAAAGATTCCTTCTTATAAATTTCACCTTATAAAAAAATATCTTACAAATATAAACTATCATGTATATATATATATATATATATATATATATATATATATATATATATATATATATATACCCTGGTCAAAAATCGGGCCCGAATCGGACCCGAAATTGCTTAAAATTCGGATCAAATTTCGGATCCGAATCTGCCCCGATTCTTGGCAGAAACTGCCCAGAAGCGGCCAAGAATCGGGGCAGAAGCGGGGCAGAAGCTGCCAAGAATCGGGGCCGATTCGGGAGCAAATCGGGGCAAATTCGGAAGCAAATCGGGGCAGATTCGGAAGCAAATCGGATCAATTTCGGATGACTTTCGGGTTCATTTGCGGGCTTTCACTTTTGTTACATAAAATTATTTTTCATGCAAAACACTTCAAACATTAAAAAAAACTAATTTTTGTCTCTAAATATAAAGCTAAACAAAAAAAAATATTAAAAAAATATATATATATAAAATGATGACAAAACTGAACAATTTTTTTTTCCAGAGTCCTTTTGTATATGCTTAAATGGTAGACAGATCAATAAAGAAAACAATAATTATAATAAAAAGAGCACAAATTATCAAATAATAAAGTATCGGGTATATTGTCTACGCAGATAGTTGCTATTTTGTTAATAGAAAAGCTTACAAGACGATCGAAAGTCAAGCCCACGGTAATAAGCTTCATAAGCTTCCCCCAACGCGGTCATGCAGCATATATATTTAAAAATATTAGCTTATATAATTGAGTTACTGAATAAAAAAATTATGTAAAATATGACTTACCCATTTAAAAATAAAATTCACATTAGCTAACCTTTCAGTACTTGCTTAAAACACCTTTAATTTTAATTAATACTAGGAATTTAGCCGGTACATGTCAACGCCATTTTTGTCACCAGCTGAACTGTTAATTTTCTATTCCCCTCTCCTTTTTACGATGCGCGCGCAATTTTCAATTTTGGCCCGCTTTTGACCCGCTTTTGGTCCGAAAGTGTGTTAAAAGCACTTTTACTTTCGGACGTATTTCGGAAGCAAATCGGAGCATGATCAAAAGCGGAATGAAATCGGGTCCGCCGTCCGAAAATTAATAATTCGGGCCCGAAATTGAAAATTCGGATCCGAATTTGTATTTTTCGGGCTGGCGGACTTAATTCGGGCCCGATTTTTGACCAGGGTATATATATATATATATATATTACATATAAAATATTAAGTCACGTTTCCAATTTGTTATGAGAAAATTTGTTATGAAATTCAAATGGTGGATTGTTATTCAAATTTTATGGAACACACACATATAGAACATAAAATAGTTCAATGACTTTAAATAAAGTATGTATATATAAGCTATTGTATCATATAGTAGAGTTGTTTTTATTGAAATATGTAATTTAAGTGACGTATTATTATTTTTTTTTTACAATAAGTGTATGTTAAAATACAGATGACAATGTGAAAGAAAAAAAAAAGTAAAAACGTTTGAAATTTTTGAAGAATGTTTTTCGTATTATTATCATTATTACTTGAACATTCACAGAATATATTTCTCTCAAACAATTCTCATTTCTGAATTTTTTATTTATTTAATATTATTACTATTTTTTGCAACTTTTTGTCTTCTCTTACTGAGAAATTTGCATATTCTGAAGCTACGTGAAAGCAAAATTATATTAATATTTTCTGAAGAAGAAGAAGGAAAAAAAAGGCAGCGTTGAAATAAAAAGTAAAATATTTAAAGAGTGAAATTAGAATAAAAATATTTATTTTCTTTAATGAAAAATAATATTTGTTTTTAACTCTGTAATGTTATTTTTTTATAATTGATGCCATACGAAGCTATTAAATGCAAAAACTGATTATCTAATTGCTCAGTAAAACCCATTTCATTTTGCTTTTTAAGTAAAAAAATGAGCCTTAAAAAAAACTCTACACATTACTTTTGCATCTGACAGACTCGAACATATTCGGGAATGTTTTTTCCTACAAAAATGTTAGTTATTATTACTATTAGGTTATTAAAAATTACTTTGAAAATAAATTCAATGTTAAAAGAATAAAAAAAACAACATTATCATCAACGTAGATATTTAAAACGAGTTGATACAAATATATTTTACATAAGTTCGTTAGTATTAATATAGTATCAGATTTTACATAATATTTTTAAATCCGATTGACGTAAAACCCACAAGAGAATTAAAAAAAAAAACTGCGTAGTCTCCAATGATTAAATTTTTAAAATAAATATTGTAACATCTGCTGATTTAATGATTTTTGTAAAAATTTCTATCACCCCACAGTTTTTTTATGTTACTCGAAGTAATTAGCAATTTAAATACTTTATTTATAAAAAGAGAAAAGTTTGTTAATTTACTCGATATAAAAAATTTAAATATATAAATTTTTATTTCAAAAAATAAAATGTAATGGGAGTATTAAAATTTTTTTTTTTTAAACATTTTATATAAAAATAGTGTTTTATCGCATCACAGAAAATTGAATTTTAGCACCTGGTATCCTGTTGGAATAATTACTTGAGGGATGATGAGAGTATTTTGTGCGATGAACCAAGAGGGACAGTTTACTGTCGTCAAGTTGACCAAATTCCAACACGCTTACCCACAGGAATTCACGTTACGTCATTGCTATCACGTGTCAAGTATTGTGCTTCATACACGCATGTTTTGCATCACCAATTATTTTTTAATTATCTTTTAACACCTCAAAAAAGTTCAAAGTTGCATTCATTTTCACTCATTTTATAAAGAAAAATAGAGAACCATTTTTTAAAATAATAATATTGAAAAAAAATATATAAATATTTATTACTCAAACAGAAATTTATTTCCACGCAAAAAGAATGTAAATTTTATTTTTCAAATGTAAGAAATTCATTCAAACATTTTTTTTTATTATATATTTTTCATCTTTATATAACGTATGATTATTATTATAAAATATATTTTTATTTATATTTCACAGTACAGCTGATGCTTGTTGCCTGTAATATTTGAAGCAAAGGTGTTCCACACGAGTAGCACTAAACGATCACGTCTATCTAACAAGTGAGTCACTACTTTATTACGTTCAATTTAACACGTAAAGTATTGATTGGTATTTTTTTTCAACTTTAACATTTTTGTGAGCAATAAGTGTTTTAGAAAGAGAGTGAAAAAGACGCATTCTCTGCAAGTCATCCAGTAACAGGACTGCATGTACCCTTGTCTTATTTCACCTGAAGCCTGTATGGCCTGACAGTGTTCTCCTGTGTTTAACTATAAGGCTGTACATATGCCATGATCCAAATATATTACCAAGGTAGATACTCAATCATTTTTTTTTTTTTTTTTTTTTTTTGCCATTGAACAAACTGATAAAAAATATATATTCAAACATTTTTTTTTAACTTCGTCTATGAAAGCACGGGAAATTCCAAACATGTAAAGGACATAGAATTATTTTTTTATTCTATATTTTTTGTCTCTTAAAGAATTTGCCCAAGAGCAAAAGTCTACAAACAAAAGGAATGACAACTTCATGAAAATGCTTTATGAGAAAAAAAATTGTCCATTTTTATACGTTCAAAATATATTGAAAATATAAAGAAGAATGTTTGCTGCTCTCTTTTTTTTTTTTTTTTTTTTTTTTTTTTTGCAATGCAACTTTATTGATTTCATTTTGTGTATTGAGAAAAGTTTATGCAAAATCGATTGAATGAAAAAAAAAAAAAAAAAAAAAAAAAAAAAAAAAACTTCAATAACGATGGTGTTTGTGGAGCATAGAATAGCCCTTATAGATTTTATATTAAGATAAATATAACAAATGCACCCTTTCTGCAAGCGTGAAAAAAAAAGAAGAAAAAAACACTTCTGTTTATATTTAATAAAAATGCAATTTAAGTAAATTTTGTGTTTTTTTCTTTTTTTAAAATGAAATTAAAATGATACATAAAATAACTAAAATATGATTTTAATACGATAACAAAATTCAATATATTATTTTATTCCTAAGAGAAAAGGTAACAAAATATTTTTCAATTAAATAAAGTCACAAAAAAAGAAGAGAGATTTACACGTTATATATATTATAGAATGGCTTTATATCAGATTTAAAATAGATATTTGAAATTGGAACCACAAGAGTGTCGTTCGTCAGCTTATAAAATCGTGACAAAATTCATGTACTGGTGAATTTTAAAGCTCAATTCAACGTTGTATGATGTAAAGACCATGACTTTGGGTATAAGCCTTTTCTCTCTCGACATTTAATCTTTTTGCAAGAGGCCGGCAGAAGTGATGTGAAAGAACGTTCCACACGACCAACGCCCACTTTTCTCTCTCTCTCTCTCTCTCTCTCTCTCTCTCTCTCTCTCTCTCTCTCTCTCTCTCTCTCTCTCTCTCTCTCTCTCTCTCTCTCTTCCTCTATATTATATATCTAACTCGGACTTAAAGGGACGCAGTTCCTACAACTTTATACTTTTTGGTCTAGGATTTTACTTTACAAATTACCGCCTTTCGCCTTCAATTCCAAAGAGAAACAAAGTTCAAACATTGAGTATCTTATTAGTTCCTATATTACATATTATAATATATATATATATATATATATATATATATATATATATATATATATATATATATATATATATATATATATATATTGGATGAGAATATGTATGAGAAAGATGATAGCATTATTATCTACCATGAATGTATTAACTTCGTTTGATGTGTTAAAATAACATTTGTATACGCTCAAATATTTAAGTGTGTATATATATAATTATATATAATATGTGTGTGTGTAGTGGGGATCTTTTTATACGGTTTAAATTTTGATCTTATTATTATTAAAAGAAATTTTGTTTACATAAAAAAAAAAAAAAAAACTTTGCACTCTTATGAAGTGTTAAAATTTTTGCTTTTAAAATTAAAGTTTCTTTTATTTTATATCTAATATTAAATTTAAGTAGACTATTTTTAAACTATTTATTTTATATACTTGAAAATTAAATATAAACACACGTACCATAAAACATCAGGTAAATGTTTATAAGTAACGAGTTTTTTTTTTATAACTATAGCAATAAAATTCATCGTATACTATTAAAAAATATATTCTATGACATTAAAAAACATCTCATACTTGTCTAAAATAAAAATTAAGTTGAATACATTATTATTTTACCAATACAAGTTAACTATTTTGTTAGATATTAAGTAAACATTGGTTATAATCAAAGGTTATTGTATTTATTTTTCTGGTTGATAATGTTCTAGTTTCCAGTTCAATTATTACACGTGGGTCAACAATGTAACTTTACAGTTGAGGTCACAGGTCAAATATAAAGTAAATAATACTTGAGGATGCTGAACTTACTGTAGCTTTCTGTTTATCTTTTTAACGGTAGAAAAAATCCACAAGAAAAAGAAATAAAGCAAAGTAGAAGTAAAGAAGAAAAAAATGTTTGAAAGAGTGACTTCATATTTGTTGATTTAGTAAAGATTGAACTAATATTGGCCTGAAAGCTTTTATTCACATTAATATCGAAACTTTTTATTTTATTTTTCTAATATACAGTATTTATTTTTATTTATTGACTTATGAACGTAAGTATAATTTTATTACTTTATTATTATTATTATTACTTTATTTACTTACTTATTTTATTTTTATTATTAACAGTTATTATTAATTATTAATAAAATTAATATAATAATAATTACTGATTATACCTAATGATTCAATTTTCTTAGCTGTTAATTCACTATGTGGTAAACATCGAAACTATCAAAATTTTCAGTTAACTTACCAATTAAAAAAAAAGGCATACAAAAATGTGCTGATTTAATATAACCATAAAATTGTAAGTTTTTTTTTCTACAAGAAAACTGCCCAAGTAGTTAATATTATCATTTATTGTTATGTCAAAATAATAATACTGTATATTGAACTAAATTTGTAAAAATTATTTAACTGTGGCTTTCAAGAGCTAAATATTTATAAGAAAGATATCTTAATCCATCAAATACAGTATAATTATTCAAATCAATAGTTTTTAATTTATAATCACATTTCTCTATTAATGATGGCAATTTATGTTTATAAACTTTCCTTCATTGTTATCATATTTAGTTGAATTGAGAGAATAGTTAGTTAAACTATCATTACGTTATAAGAGCAATGTTGATTTTTACAGTGAGTTTGGCACAGTAATAGCAACAAGAAGAGCCAAGTTGTACATAGCTTAGTTAATAAGTTTTTCTTTGCAGGTCAATGACTATGGCTATACATGACCAGTTGTGTTTCTCTCAAACAGTTCACACAACCTTGTTACTTCTAATTCTTACAAAGATGAATCATTAGTACAGTACAAAACATCAACCGTATTAACTCAGGTAAATTGGATAACTAGCGGCTGCCTCGTTTTCTCTCTCTCTCTCTCTCTCTCTCTCTCTCTCTCTCTCTCTCTCTCTCTCTCTCTCTCTCTCTCTCTCTCTCTCTCTCTCTCTCTCTCTCTCTCTCTCTCTCTCTCTCTCTCTCTCTCTCTAGTAAAAAAAGACGCAAAATATGGCGGGTGCTCTTGTCGTTTCATAATACGCAGGAAAATTCTTTTGAGTGGCATAAACTTGTGTTTTGTTCAACTTTAATAAATTAAAAATATAATTTAAGCAACATTTTTTTTAAAAATATATATAATTTTTGTATTAAAATTCTGAAAGAAAGAGAAATCATTTTAATTTGTTTTTGAATTGCTATAGTTACATTAATTTAAGTTCTGGCTTATAAAATATTTTACTTTTATATTAATAATAAAATGAATATATTATATAAAATGTTTCTTTCCTAAAAAAATGTATTAGAAATTGTTAATGTTCCTTTTTTTTTTTTTTTCTTTTCAAATTAAAAATAATTCATGAAAAAAAAAAAGCATTTTAAATCAGTTTTTTTAACCCAGAATATTTGAAATTAGTAGAAAATTAGTAGAATATTAAGAAAAATATATTAAATTATATCTGATTCAGTTATCAACTTCAAACTATAAATTTTTATGTAGAAATTGTTTCTTGTATAAAAAGTTTATAACTTTAAATGGGAGTAATCATATGATTCTGTAAGATTGAAAAACACCGAGTTTATTTAATGTTTTAATAACGAAACTTGCTTAGTATTCATAACAGTAAAAAATAAAGCCGAAGAAAGAGATTTCTTAAGTTTCTTTAAAACAAATGGTTAAGTAAGAAAAATGGGAGAATTGCCTCTTTTTTTTCTGCATGGTTAGCTCGCGGCTATGGCCGAGAGATTGAAACAGCAACAAGTGGGGCACGCCCACTGCACTTTTTGTACTTTTTAGCGTATACACTTCTTGCATACTTGCATGTTCTACACTACTTTTGTTTTTTAAACCACTTGTCTTTAACATCCTCGGGATATTCAAACAATTTCAAAAATCACAATTTATGTAAGTACAAGAGGTTGCTGTTCATAAGTATTATTTAGATCTTTTTCAAATTTTTGTATTTTTAAAATTTGAAACATAACATAAAATATAACATATGAATTAAAATTTGCTATATAAGAAAAAAAAATTGTGTTTTATGTTAAATTTTTTCCATTTGCATACGTTCATGGACCATTAATGAGAATCCTTAGCTACACTAAAAAAAATCCAATGCATTTTTTAAATATCATATACATCATACATATTTTCTGCATTATATTATCTCAAATTAAGGCAGAAAATATTTATTTCATACACTAATACATAAAAAGAAGGAATTCGAATAATTTTTTAGAGCGTAGCTAGCAAAGTTATTTATTGCATACGTAAACCTTTAGTATTTAAATAAAACTATTATTATAATTATTCTTGATTTATTAAACCATAATTAACAGTATTCACGGAATATAACATAAAATATTTTTTTATTTACATAATTTAACTTTTTTATACTATGCGAAGTAGATAGCATGAATAAACAACATTTTTTTCACCAACTTGTAAATTTTCAATAGATATTTTGTGTACAGCATTATATATTCATGAAATAAAATAATATAGTTTCAAAGGCGCTCTTTTTATTAAAAATTATAGAGAAAAGGCTTGAAATATTATTCTGTGAACTGAATTTTATTTTTAATAAAAGGTTTATTTATTAAAAGCAATTCAGTAATAAAATAGAGTATTCAAAACTCATTTTGAAAAGGTTTTTGCAATAAAAGCATGTGAAAATTAATAGTAAAGTATACTGTATTTAGTTTTCTATTTTCTCTCTTTTTTTCCCCCCATGAATATTACGAATTATATTCAGTGCTAAAAAATTTATTATACTCATTATCATAAATCAAAAAAATGCAAAACAAAAAAGATCGTAAACGTCAGCAAACGAGATGAGCAGTGTCATAATCAGAACCCTCATGAATTAACGGACAGCAAAATAAAGAGATTTATGATATTTTAAGCACAAAAAACTAGGTTGTACTCACATGAGAATAAAATATACAAAATATGCAAATTACGCAAAAATACAAACTATAAACATGAAAATAATCTTTTAGTATCACGAAAAAATTAATAGTGATAAAAAAAAACTATATATAAAATTTTTAATTTCAAATTTAAGTGATACGTACTTCAAAATAAAACATTTGAAGAATAATATGGGTTTCTTCTATGCTAAGATTAAGAATATACTTTAAGCTTTTAATCTCAGTTATTGCCATCATTCAAGTGTAATGCATAAAATTTAAGAAGAGAGAGAGAGAGAGAGAGAGAAAAAATAGAAGTTCAAAAATATCATTTTGTTATAAAATATTACATAACATTTTACGTCTAAAATTTATTGATTTGCTATAAAAATTTAATCGATTTTTTTTATCTTAAATGGGCAAAAAAAAAACTGTAACTTGGAATGATAAACCTATACCTTGACGTTTACGTGACGCAACGTTGACAATTTGTGGGACAATAATTGCAGTTGTTTGCCATTGTGAACAAAATTCAAAAAAAAAAAAAAAAAAAAACTGATTTATGATAGTATACTGACATTTTGGATATCTGTAATGCTCTTCTTTTTTTTATACTCTGTGTATACCGTGCCGTTGGGAAATTTTTATAAATGTTTTTTAAACCATTTATCTAACTCAACTGACATAAAATTATATACAGAAGATACGAACAATTTCAAAATAAAATCTATAAATATATAGTTAGAGATATTCTTTCAATACATATTTTTGTATAAATAACAAATGAAATACTAATAAAATATTTATCAAACATAGTAAAAAGTTTTATAAAATTTATTTTTATTTATATTGAATAACGATGATATTTTTATTACTATAAGACAAATTTATTGCAAATTTTTTTTTTCTGTGATATCATGTATATTTACCAATTTAGTTTTCATTTAATTTTACTATTCTTTATTAAACATTATAAAGCTTTAAGTTAATTAAAAGAAAATTCATTTAACGAAGTTAATCTTAAATAAAATATTGCTTAAGATTATTTTTTATATTTTTCATGCTTATATTAAAAAAAAAAATAATAATAATAATTAAAAGACTAACGTATAAAGAAGAGATAAAAAGAATGAGAAATTTTTCTTAATATTTTAGGATGAAAAAAAAAAAAAATCATATTAAAAGCACAGAGTCTAAAAATGTATTCACATTTAAAGCATAATATAGCAAAATAATACCAAAATTTCTTCCACGGTAATTCTATATTTTATTGTTATTTTCTTTGACATCTCATACTTCACAGAGACTTGAAATACTGTCAAATAATTTAAAACTTTGAAATATTATTATATTTAAGAATATTTCTTGAAATGTCATACTGATGATGTTTTTGCTGTTTACGTTTTGTATTGGAAGTTTTAAGTAATAGAAATAAGCACGTGATTAAATTTGAAAAATATTTTATATCACTTTAAATTTATTGGAATTGATTTTTTTTTAAATATAAATTTAAAGTGATGTAAATGATTGGTCCAATCAGATCACAGTGTTCATAATCTTATTAAGTAAAGATTATTTTCGTATGTTTCATTCATTAAATTAAAACTGACTTTCGAGTGAAAAGAGAAGTAAGGAGAAAGTTTATATCACTCAAGAGTTTTGAGTTTTCTCATCTTGTTTAGAGCTTAAAATACAAAAGCAAAAACTTAAAAACGACTAAAGCGTAAGTAAAGTAAACTACAAAATTATATTCTATTGTTTGATAAGAGTAGATCTTGAAATTAGCTTCCAGGCAATACAACTTTTTTCACCTTTAATGAGCACACAGTTAAGAAAGCAGAGTCTATTTACTTTTGTATGTAATTATAAAGAAGATGATTTTTGTAAGTAAATATTAGAACGAAAGAAAAGATTTTTTTACTTTTTTTTAAAATAAATTTATACATCTGGTACATATTATATAATATATAGCATAAATAATGAAGTTTTAAAAATACATATTAGATTTTGAAAAAAATGTTGAACTACATTGAAATATTATTTAGAAATATTTATTTATCACATGTTGTTATCATTGAAACATCTAAAAGTGTAAATTATGACGAAAGTTATTTTTTTAAGAGTAAAATAACGATGTTTCCAGAATAGTTCCATTGGTTTTGTTGCAAATGTGATCGTCTTTCACAGCTATTTTCAGATATATCGGACTCCCTGGTTTTTCTCGGTATAAGCTAAGGGATTTTTTCTCCATTAAGAGTGCCTGGCAGCGTGTGTGTAATGACCATAAAAAACGACGCAAGGACATCACCTTGACTCAAAACTACATCGGCTAAAAAAGCAAGGTGGTGCTTTTCATTCTTCCTAAATCACAGGTATTTTTTTTATATGATTATGATATAAAGTTTAAAAATAAATCTTAAAAGCTTTTAAAATCGTTATTTTTTATGACATTTTTGGTGACATTTTTTTTATGCAAGATTGGCTATAATTATTTTATAGCAATTAATTTTTGTATGAATTTTGAGAGCAAATATATTTAAGTTAAAAAGAGCTCGTTATTTAATACAGGTATATACAAAATTTAATCATCATAATATGTAGAGAAGACTTAATTATAAATAACCAAATACAACACTAAAATCATTTTCCAAAAGCAAATATAATGAAAAATGTAAAAGCTAAAAGTAGCACTTAACTCAAAAATAATCAATCTCATACACTTAAATTTTAAAACAAAATATAGACAATTTATATTATTTACAATGAAAATGAATTATAATTTTAAAAAATTCATTTAAATATATTTTCAAGTACATTACTTATTGAAGCTTTTAATTTTAATCAAAAAATTTTAATATAAAATTCAAATAAATATAATTAGCATAATATCAATACCCAATCTTTTCCAATTTATGATTATATGATATTTAATTTAGAAAATTAAAAATATAAATTTTGTTTAACGTTATATAAATTTCAAATAAATTTTCTTTGTATGTTAGTTATAAAATAAATTAGTATTCTGAAAAATAAGTATACAAAAGAAAAAGTATAAAAACGTAAATGTTACAAAAGTTTTTCATTGTTATTTTGATTGTTTGTTTGTGACATTTCTTTTGTTTACAAATTAAACCTTTTTGTTTTTGAAAAATAAATGAGAGATTATCTTTAAGGATTTTGGTTTGAATTTTACTCTGTATATGATGAATGCACAATAAATTATATTGTTTGAAACAAAGTACAAAAAACATCAAAGTACAATGTAATAAGAGATTGCGTATAGCTAAGAGAATTCTTGTTATTGTTTTTTGTTTTTTTATACTCACCATGACTTATTTTTATTTTGTTGCAAGAACAAAAGTTTGTCAGTGTTCTTTCATTTAATTTAATTGAACACAAGTTTGAGAGAGAGAAAGAGAGAGAGAGAGGAAAACGCGAACTAAAAATTATTTCTGAAAGTTATGGAAGTTTTTATGCTGTTTCTTCTTTCATTATATTTTTGTTTAAAGAATTCTAACATTTATTCTTTTACAAGATGTTCGTGACCATATTAAGGGGAAAGTAATTCGTGGATCAAAATGATGCGCACGCTATTGTTTGCTGAATGTAAACCAGGCACAGTAAATATTTATTTTGTTTTTGTGTATATTTTAAATAAACAAAAAAAAATAGCACTTATCTCGGAAGAGTGTTGTATACACATGGTTGGGATTTAACAGTGGAATTTATACAGTTTTTTTTTTTGTTCTATTTTCAGAGTTTATGTGTTTTGTTTCTAAAATTTCAAAAATTGAATAATACATTCAAAATTAAAAGAACAAATCTAAAAAAGACACTATCTTGTTCATAATGGAAATCGTTGGAAAAAAAAAAAAAAAAAAAAAAAGTAAAAGCAGTGTATAAAACTTCTTTTACGATTAACATTTCTTACATATCAATGGATTTTATAAAAATTCAAAGAAATTTTATTCATTTATTGAATAATACTTGAATAATACAACATTTTTAATATTAAAATGTTGATTTTTTTTCTTCAAATCTTTCAATGTACTATAATTTTTCCATTGAAATGTTTCATGCATACTTATTCTTCATTGAATACTTCAAGTATAAAAGGATTAAGATAAATTTTCATGTATGGTAAAAATTCATGAAAGCTTAAATCAAATTCAATTATACGAAAAAAAAAATAATAAAGTGGGACATAAATTTAAAGCCAATAATACAACAAGCATTGAAAAAAAAAAAAAAAAAAAAAAAAAAAAAAACTTTAATCAGCTTTACTTTTTCTTTGCTATGATTTTATTAGAGAAAAAAAAATGATAGAATTTTCTTTGTGAAGTAGAAGTAGAAAAAAAAAACGGATATCGGGATGAAAGGCAGTTATAATTTGGCTGACTGGATACAATCTAGTGTTTGACGTGACCTGTGGACCGTGCTCTCGCTCGAGGTAGAGAAAAAAATGGCGATTCCTCCGAGTCAAGTAATCAGACCTGACGTTTTGACATCAATGCATGAAGTGACTGAAGTATCAACTCTACTGTTTTTTTGTTCTTCTCTTTTAGTCACATTCACATAGAAACTCAATCTATAGCCAACTATTTCGTATGACAACACCGCACAGTGTTGAACAAGTTTATAACAACTGAAGAAAAAAAAAAAAAACTTGGATTGTACATGGCTTCGAATATTATCATCTATAGTGTATAACAAGTTAAATAAAGTTATTGTTCGCTTTCTAATAACATTCATGACAAGAATAATAATCTCTCTATCACATAATCTTGATCGTTGTCTCACTTCTGTTAGTATTTTTTTCATATATATATATATATATATATATATATTTATATATATACAGTATATATGTATATATATATATATATATATGTGTGTGTGTGTGTGTGTGTGTGTGTGTGTGTGTGTGTGTGTGTGTGTGTGTGTGTGTGTGTGTGTGTGTGTGTGTGTGTGTGTGTGTGTGTGTGTGTGTGTGTGTGTATTGCAAGTTTCAAAGAATAACCTGGAAAACTTTTATTAATTAATAACATCATCACAGTACTTTCATAGGTAATAATTGAATATTAAAAAAAAAAAAAAAAAAAAAAAACGTAAATGTACATATTTTCAAGTTTATTTAAGTTGTGTGTTGTTGTTGTTTTTTTGTCTTAATTAAATATTCATTAAACTTTATTAATTAGTAAAATATAATTTAACATTTAAATGCTTTTAAATTTTAATCACTATAATAACATATAATATGCGCAATGTATTATTATAGTAAAGCAAAAACACATTTTAGTGCGATTTTGTTTAATGAAAACATGAAATTGTAATAATTTATTCATAAGTTTTCTTGGCTTACAACATGCACGCTAATGGCTAAATACATGATGCTTTAAAATTCACTACTACCAACAGAGCAAATAATTTCTCATAAACAGAGTGACAGGTGGAAATTTTTGTTGTGTATTTTGTTATTCAAAACCACAACACTGCGAATGTTGCGGTGCCACGCCATCTTGACTACCAAGAACTTTATGTTAACCAAAAATTAATTTTCATTATTTAACCTATTAACAAAAAAAAAATAATAATAATAAAGGTAAACTTTGTAATTCAAATTAAAAGAAAAGAAAAGACGTAACATTTACTACTCATTTATAAATTGTATTAACGAGCAATAAAATACATAATATTTAATTTTTTTTTAAATTCTGTTAAAATAAAGTTACAATGTTTACTTTTTCAAAGCATTCTTTTTATTTTTGTATTACATTAACTTTGTATGCAAACACAGCAGTTCATATATTTTCAAATGTTTAAACTTAATTAGCGTAAGAGACGTGACGCAATTTAATACACAAAATTTAAATTAATTAATTTTGTCAGTCAGTAATAATAATAATAAAGCATTCGTGTGTTATTTATGACTTTTTGAAGCTCTGTTTAAATAAAAAAATATATATATATATATATTGTAGGCGTGAATATTTTATGACGTAAATTCACACAATTTTAAACCACATTTGGTTACATTTAATTATTCATAATTTTATAAACAATGATTTATTTGTAATACATAAAATAACATCGCTTGAATGACTGATTGCAATGTTAAAGTATCCTAAAATTTAGGCAACAAGTATGGTACATATGTTCAGCGGGTTGCATAACAACAAATTAAAAATAATAGAATGGGACGCCGCGAAATACTTCACTTTTAATTTATTGTACAAACATACTTTCAGTTAATTAAAAATCAGTTATTAAATTTAGATAATCAGTGATATTGAATTATCATATAAAAATGGAATATTACCGCAAAATGTAGTTTACTAGAACTTTAAAAAAATATATGCAAAAATTTAATGTAATATTACTATTATAATATAACTTATCAAAGTAAGTAGGTGAGGAAACTAATGGTAAGGAAATCCAATTAATAAAGTTATGACTCTATATTATATATCCGTAAAATGTACATAATAGTAATAAGTTAAAGTTTACAACTATACTATTTCACAAAACTTATTTAATGAACATAATGTATAATAATTTTATACTATAATTTAACTTTACTTTCAATAAAACAAACAATAATTTAATAAAATATATTATATTAATGTTGACATTATATCTATTCAAAACTATAATAATAATTTTTAATAAATATATGTAATATTATGTATATTAATAAATTATATCAATTTGTAAATGATATTAAAACAAAATAATATTGCAATAAGTAAATAATAATATTCTGACGTCATCTTACTTCATCTCAATTGCATAATGAGTGACTATCATGAATGCAATTACATACTATAATAGTTACCAAGGATAAGAGCGTCTATGTTTGATATTATATGGTCATTAATTACGTAATTAATATTCAGATCACTCAAGTTTACTTGCATGTTTGTATGTTATTAGTTATATATATATATATATATATATATATATATATATATATATATATATATATATATATATATATATATATATATATATATATATATATATATATATATATATATATATATAGTGAGGTCTAATGTGGAATGTGAACAATATTAATTTACCTCAGGCAAGTAGGGTGGTAATATTAGAACCTGTATTAATTTATACTATACAGTATACTTAAGGAAATACAGTATACTGTACACTCTTAATGGAAATAGTTTCAATATTTATACATGTAATTAAATTCTTCCATTTTGTATATTTTACATGTGATAGTTAGTATTTCTCTTTATTATAATAGAAATTTGTATTTCCAGATGAAAGTTGTTTTGATCACTTTTATTACCCAAGTAGATGCAAATACTAATTTTCTTATTATTTTATGTTCTGATTATTTTCATGAAAAAAATATAATTGTTTTAATTCAACTTTTTCATAAATAATTCATTGATTAAATTGTGTTTGATACGTTTGCTACTTTATTATATATTGATAAATAAATCAAATCTGAAATAAATTAAATTTAAATAAAATAATTTTTTGGTTTCAGTGGGTGATTAAAAATCAAATTAAAATAATAATAAAAATAATAAGCTAATAATGTTATAAGCTTATAAATATGTTAAAGTAAGGTAGTCTTAAACGAGTTCTAATAAATTTGTAAGTATAAAACCTTACATTATAAATTAAATCAAAAACATCAATAAATTTTCTGCAAGTTTTGACATTTATAGGACTTACATTAAACTAATTTTATAACAATAAAGTATACATCACATTCAAATACTGCCTCAGGATAAAAATCAACTATAAATTGAATATAAAGAGAATTGAAACTTATCTTCATATTGATTTACAGTTATTTTTCTTCTACTCTCTTTATACTTCTTACCAACTAGAGCAAACATAGCGTATTATATAAGCTTCTATTTTTATCCATTCATTCTTTTATTATTCTACAATCTTTTTTTTTTACTCATTCATTCACTAAATCTCTTATTCAAAAATGATTTACTATAAACATTTGAAATAAATTAGATCACGTAAACATTATAAATATATTTAAAAAAAACAACACACAAACCAATACAGTGCTTTATTATTCTGATCACATAATTTCTATTGACAATGTTATTTCATGTATAATACTATAAGTTGTTTTTTTATTCTGTTTATGTACTTTTGTTTTTATGCCAATGCAATGTATATATTTTACATACAGTATACGTAGTAATCTACATTATATATGATGTTGTGTAGCTTTTATTTAACCAATACCTTGGTTTATACATGTATGAAATACACAACATAAATCATACTTTATGTCAACCTGCTTCAGTGAGGCATAAAAAAGCATTAGGTGTTGCGATGAAAAAGTGTAAGTTCCGGAAAAAAATATATATAAGGGTGAAAACCACATACAAGAAATTTTAAATTACATAAAGTGAGAGAATGTAGGAAACTTATTTTAACAAAAAACTTTTTAAAAGTCCTATTTGTTTTTTTTTTACATAAATAAAGCTCCCCACAATATAAAGTCTTACATTTCTTATTAAGACTATTATAAATATAAGTAGCTGTAATTATATAAATTGCGCATAAGATTTCATTTTTAAGTAAAAACTTCATTATTTTATGTTAATTTCAAAGTTTTGTTATTAAATAATAAACTTTAATGTCCAAAAATTTTCTTCCTGTTGTTGACATTAAATAGGTAATGTTTTACTTTTGTGTGTACTGTAATAACGATTTTTTTTTTTTTTTTTACTTTTATTACCTACGAATAACGATATAGTTAATCTATAAATTACTAAATCTTGACATTTGAAAATTATGTTAGTTACAAACTGATATGTTATTTATTATATATAATATATATATATATATATATATATATATTTATTTATTTTTTACATCAAGTACAAATTATTAAAATTTCATTACGATAAACGTTGAAATTAAATTAAAATACAATTTATGTTTATATTTTAATAAACATTCACACAAATGTTATTGTTTATTTACTTTTTAACTATATCTGTACTGTAAAATAGCTGGGTTACGTGTAAAGTAAATATTTATAAATTTTCTCTTAATAAAAGCTATGAATTATTGTTATTAAAGCTTTTTTTTGTTACCCTTTTGTGACAAGATACAGTAAAAATAACAACAAATCTTGTTACTAGATCCATTAATACGACACTAGAGTTTCTAATAAAAGTAAATGTTAACAAAACTTTGATAATTAACGTTATATATATATAAACTTTTCTTTAAATGTATCACTTGTTTGTGAAACATCAGTTTTTATGTATACAATGTTGTGCTTTTTTTATGTATGTCAATATGGCGTCATGCGGATGATTGATTACTAATTAGAATTAGCCATGATTTCATGCATAAACAAAATATAAATTGATTTAAATACACATAAAACTATTATTATACTATCAATCTCCCCCTATAATATTTTAAACAAATCATAATTATATAAATAATTTCCCAACATTATTGAAATAAAATTTCAATGTTAAAATCATTAATATATACAGAAAAATACGATACGGATTATTAGTTTATAAAACCAAACTTAGGTATACCAAATGCCTAAAATATTATACATATAAAATATACTGTGAGGGATAGTCAACATACTTTTACATATTTTCATCTAACAAATAATCATACTTATTATTTCCAGTAACTTTCATTCAATAGAATAATATATGTATCTAACTGAATTAAAATAAATTTTAGTATGCTTTATTTTAGTTATTTATGTTGTGTTTTTTTACGAATGATTTACAACAATCATCTTGAATTATAGTTTAATCTTGTATGAAAATGGATTCTGTCAATTTTATTCTCTATCTATCATATTTGTGTCAGAGAAACTATGACAACAACTCGACTATCTTTTCTATTCATCTCTCTCTTTCTCTCTCTCTCTCTGTTTCTCTGTCTGTCTGTCTCTCTCTCTCTCTTTTCTTTCTCTCACTCGTAAAGTTAGCGTGCTAGGTTACAGCGACGGTGGTGCTAGTGGCAGATTGTGTTTCCATGACAACGGGTTGCAGAGGTGATGAGGTCAACTTTGTCGTCCGTTCTCTCTCTCTCTCTCTCTCTCTCTCTCCCTGAAACTTGACACTATTGTCGTGCTGATTATATTACGTACGCATTGTACTTGACAAAAATGGTAACACGTTTTTCTGTCTATGTTATATTCAAAAGTATCAAATAACATAAATTTATATAGTATAGCTTTGTATTCGTATAACTAATGAAAGTAATAAATAATATAAATATAATTTTATATAACTCTTGTTATATTTTCATTTTATTCCTTTTTAAAGTTATATATTTCTAACTCATCTTTTTTGAAAATATAATTATTAAATAATCAAAAGTGTAATTCAAAACAATGTAATTACTTTAAAAAATATATATCATTGTAAAATGAACAGTGAATAAAAGTGACTTTTAGTTTCCAACTTTAAATTGCTGTTGGCATTTCATGTAAATTTCTTTGTAAATATAGGACACGTCTATAACAATGTATTGTAAAAATTTTAATACAAGAACTATAAGTTAAGATTATGTAAAACATTTTGAGAAGAAAAGTAAGTAAAGTTATGAAGTTTGTTCTTATACAATATTGTTCAATTTAACATCCTGACATCCGGTCACGTCATATTATACTTGAGAAACTTGTTTAACACCGCATGTACTTGAGATCTAACTGTATTACGAGAAACTGCATTGTACTTAAACTTACAATGCAGTTTCTTAAAACATGGACTTTCCAATTAAAAGTTATGAATTAAATCAGAACTTAATTTTGTTATGTAATTCTCAAGTTTCAAGATTACTAAAACTTTTCAATTATTTCCCTTTCATATTCTACATTAAATTTTGCTTATGTCAGAAAATATTATTTAAATTAAAATTTTCATGACTACGTTCTTTTTTTTTTTTTTTTACGTACGTAATATGGAGGTATCAAAGTGTAATTAGAGGTGTAATTATTACGTGTCTCCTAGAAATTATAAAAGATGACGTGTTAGGATGAAACCAACTGTTGATTGAAATAATTTTAGTTTCAAATTGAAGATTATATTCATCATCTATGTAATTAATAATTCACAGTACACTAAAATACTAAATGATCTAGATACTAAATGATTGAAAACTTAAAATATTGTATTCTATCTTTTGTTATTTATTTATTTATTTGTAAACTTATATTGTTTTCAAGTATCGATACACGCAAACAAAAGTGAAAACAATCTAAAAAGAAACTAAAAAGTAAAGATTTATGATGATATATAAAATAAAGTAAAACACATCAAAAAAGAAAAAAAAAACTTATAATAGTTTGTGCCAAATATATTATCAAAATAATATACTTTTATAACTATATTAGTTGGCACGGTTACGTGTAAACAATAATCTTTATGTAAACATACGTAAGACCTGAGAATTATTATTGTGGACTTTTAGTTGCTGTTAAACATAATAGTCAAGTGTCACTTCCAGATAAAAAAAAAAAAAAAAAACATAGAGATTTTTGTCAACAGGTAGCCGAAATGTCATAACAAACAAAAACTTTATGAAAATACAAGCCTTTTATTTAGTAAAGTTTCTCTTTTTTTATGAATATAATATACACAATTCTCAAAGGACAACTTCTTTTCTTTTACTTCTTCTTCTTCTTGTTATGGACAATTTGTAGGAGGCATTTTTTTAAAAAAAAATTCTTGTTTTAAAGTTAAATTCTTCATAAAAAAACATTTTGTTTTAATTTTTAGTAAGAAAAAAAAAAGAAGATGTAGTTCTTATATAGCTACTACTCTTCGTCCAATCAAGTTTTACGGTAAAAGCTTATCGTCTTAAAGCAAAGCATGACTTTGTTCCTAAAAATTACAAATGGATTAAAAAGTTTGAAGAGTTGCTACAAGTTTAAGAATTTGTTGGTACAATTCTAGGGACAACTTATTCCATAGGGTATGCTTATCAGTTATCAAAAATATAAGAGTTTTTATAATAAAAATAATAAAGTACGGACAATTTCTTAATATGAATTGAAAATTTTGGAAAATGGGTACTCACACATTAAACATTGTATCATATATGTATATATATATATATATATATATGTTATAATAATATATACGTTTTATCCTTTTTAACGATTTTAACGTTTTTTTTAACGATTTGAAGTAAAAAGAAGATAGATTCGGAAGCCTATCTGCAGAAAAACAGTTGCTAGAAAAAACATCACGCGCTGCTACACATGGTTATAATGTGACTATAAAGAGTTTATTATACAAACTTTTTTTTTCTTCAAATTTATCACCTTGGAAGAATTTAAGAACTGCTTGCAAATTACAAGGTGAGGAAAAGTAGCAAAAATTAATAAAAAAAATAGCAATAAAAAAACTTAGATAATTTTAAAAATTATTACAAAAAAAAAAAAAAAAAAAAAAAAAAGTTTATAAATCATCAAAAGAGTGATTGACTATAATTATCTCTATATAAATTCAAATGTATAATTATATTATTACTAAAGAATTTTAGAGCAAATCGTTATCATATACAGCATTTAATATTATATTATTTACTATCTTAAAGGTTTTTTTTAAAAAAAAAGGCATTTTAATACTCCATAACATTGTACGATGATGCAAAATTGTCTTTGTTTTATTATTCCCATTGTTATTTTTAATAGAATTTTAAATAACTTAAAATTCAATAATTCAATCCTAGTTATAAATTTTTAAAATAATAATAATGTAAATGATACCTTAGAATCTATAATGTATAAACTAATGCAAAACAATGGTGTGACATATATATTTTTTTCTATAATCTTTGTATAAAATTAATTATGAAGTAAATTTTAATAACATTAATTTTGACATGCGAAGTAAATTTTACCCATGTTTTCTTCCTAATTATGAGTAAATAAACAATATGGTCCTTAGTTAGTAGTTGGACATTGTAAGTAGATTATTATATACGTAAAGATAGGTTATATTATATAGTGAGTGAGTAGGACATACTATAATATATATAATACAGTATTTTGTAAGATAATGAAGCTTTTGTCCCCTACCGTCTAACAATCTTCTATAACAGACATTTAGACAAGACAAGAATTTAACTTGATTAAAATCATCATTTTCTCTGTTAGAAACAACACGCCTTTAAGACGTTAACATGATTGCTAATCTTGGGATAACACGCATGATAATAAACAAGTTTAAAATAACATGTCAAAATACAAGTAATAAAATTAATCATGAAAAAAATATAATGCATTAGATATCATATTATGTACCTAGCAAAATACTTATCAGTATAATATTGACATAATGTGTGTATATAATATATATATATATATATATATATATATATATATATATATATATATATATATATATATATATATATATATATATATATATACACGCATACACACAAAAGAATGTTAACAGCACAGTAAATTAATTTAATATATTACGTAATTCGATAAAATATTTATTATCTATATAAAATATTATTCTACTATAGATAAATTTTGATTAAAATTTTAAATTTATGTTTTAGTAAGCATAAAAAATGTACATTATTAATTGTCTTTTTTATTTTATCAAAATAATAACTGTGGATATATTTTAAGTTAATAGAATTCGATAACTTTATAGAAATAATTTATAATAATGATGATAATAATAAAATAAAAAATTCATAATCAGCTTTTGAGACAAAAATTAAAAGCTGATGAAACATTTTTTTTTTGGTAAATTATAGATAACAAAAATGTAATTATGTGTTGATATAGACAAAAATAATTAACAAATAAATTTTAGTTTTTTTTTTTTTTTTTTTTTGTAACAGACATATTTTTATGATATTTTTAATGTGATAATACAATACAGAAGAGTGTATAGGGACGAATTTTATTGCCTTTGTTAGTAGTTACTTCCATTAGTGAATATATACCATAATTATATAACGTTATAGAGTGTTTATTTTATTTATTAATTATTAAATCTATATTTTTAATAAGACATACAGACTGACTTAAAGGTTTATTAACATTTAGTAAAAACAATTATCTGAAAAAAATACAAAATAAATTAGATGAAATTTAAATTACTGTGGTACTACAAATGTGAAGTAAATTAGATCCTGACATAAATTTAGAATGTACCAATAAATAGAGGAAGAAAAAAAAATGAACAAGACTTTGAAAGAATTCATCCTTAATCCTTACTATTTTCATAATGTAAACTTCATTTCTAAACTCCCTAATTTAAAAATTAAAACGGCTTTATACAATTTGAAATTTTTCTATTAAACTTTTAGCGGGACTCACTATAATTTGCATGTCATAAGTCATAATATAACGTACAATTACGTGTCAATTTCTATAGTTGAATTCATATTAAACAAATAAGTACATTTTTAAATTTAAAACCCACTTTTTTTCACATCACATGCTAGGTTAGGAACGTGCGTAATATAAAATCATTAAAATAAAAGTTAAGTTCATGTTTTTTTGTGTGTGTTTTTAACTGTGATAATGACATTGACATATGGCAAAAAAAAAAAAAAAAAAAAAAAATACATCACTTTTATGAATGTAAAAATTGTGTAAAATGTGTTATCACAAGCCTACGTACTATTATATCTGTCAATATGATATTGATATATCAAACCTTAAAAAAAATATATAATAATATATATTTTTTCAATGTACATGTATACAAATTTCATGAATGTCAATGTACCGTGTTATTCAATGCTTGTAAAACCACCAGAGCTTTGTTTTATTGATCCAACTATATACAATAATATAAATATTGGAGTATTTTTCTATGAATTTTCGTGGTAAAAATAATAATAAATAAAAAGACGTCAGTAATATGACATGTTAGCTATGTAGTGTACAATGGCATTGTATCGACATGCTGGACAATAAATTGCTACATATTATCAATGTTTTGATACACGCACATACTCTACAATCTGCAAAACATTATTACTTCTTTCACTGAATCTTAAATTAAAGTCACAGAAAAAAAAATCTTATTATATTTTATTAAAAAGGAACAAAGCTTCCCTTGTGTTAATATTGGGTGTGGTTCCACTTTGTTCTTTATTATATAAACTCAAATAGCAAAAAAAAACTGCTGCTTTTGTTTCGTGAATTCATTTAGAAAAAAAAATTAATAAAATTTAATGATCATAATATATATTTTAGAGGGTATATTTATATATTTATTTTTTTCAGCGAATACATTATAAAAAATTTATTAATTAAATTTATATCCATGTTAAACTTTATAGTATAGATTTTTTTATAATCACATAATATGGGCTTTTATAATATCAAATAATCATTTAATATGTCCGTTTATATTTAACTTTTTTAATATAATATATTATATTGACTTCATACAATATTCCCTACCCTTTTGAAAACTGAATAATAACTTTTTTATAAATATAAATAATGGTCAATATCAAACCTTAAATCTAATTTTATATAAATTATTTTATCCATGGAATTCATTACATTAAAATGACATTCAAATATCCATATAAAGTTAAATTAAAAAGCCAGTCAATTCAATTAATTTACAGTATTATATATATTTATAATATTTAATATTATTTAGTAATAAATCCTCTTGATTTACTAATTGATAATAAATTACTATAGAAAATATTTCGTATACTGTAGATAAAAGTGAGTGGTCATATCATGTATTTAGTTGAATACACTCGTTATAGACAAATTTATTAATATTTATTTATGTACTTTAAATTTAATGTTGTTTTGAGTAAATTTTAAAAAAAATTGGTTTGGTCAGGGTCTAAATAAAGGAATTTAAAAAAAAAAAAAAAACTTTAAGCCTTATAGTGTCACTTCCGTTTCTCACAGAACTTACTTCCGGTAACATGAAAGTTCATGAATATGTAAAATATTATATAAAGGATAAGTTATACTGTACCATATAAGCGCAAGAGATGAAACAACCCATTTTATGCAGTATGATAAATTATTGCCACAGTCAACTAGAAAAATCCACACATTTATCACAACACAGATGACTTTCACCAGCTTTATTATTATAGAGAGAGAGAGAGAGAGAGAGAGAGAGAGAGAGAGAGAGAGAGAGAGAGAGAGAGAGAGAGAGAGAGAGAGAGAGAGAGAGAGAGAGAGAGAGAGAGAGAGAGAGAGAGAGAACAAAAATATTCATTTTACTTAATAATAAATGTTATTATAATAAAAAAAAAGCTTTTTTTTTTTACTTTGTACATAACAATAATTCACCTTGATATATGATTTATATATTGTATATAATTATATTTTATAATTTAACCATAGTAAATTTTATTCACTTGGGGTATAGACTTTGTACCATGTTTGTTAGTTTTGCTCTCTGTATATATGTATGTTTCACGTATACATAAGTATAGTAAGCCAACACCGTAATTTGTTTGGCCTTATGACTTTGTAGTTTAATAAGTATACCCAAGGAGATTATAATAATATCTAAAATGTAACCATTCATATTACATTTATTATGTGTGGAATAAAAATTGCATGTATAGGAAGTATATATGTATAAGTAGCTATAATGCTATACTGCAAGTTATATGATATGTATGTATATGTATACATAGTAGTCACTTAAATTTAATTTTTAATCAAGTTTTCTTTGCATATTTCATAAACGCATTACAGTATGTAGCCAGTGCATAGTAATATGATACAAACAAGACACAGCTATCTTAAATTAAAACCTGCATTAAAAGTGTATTTTTTTGTGTGTTAGAATCCATCACAGAACATGCAAACTTTATCAACTATTAGAAATTAAAACATCATCAGTCGTAAAAGCACCGTGATTTTATTTATGATAAATAAAAAACTACTTTGCATGGAACACACTTTTATTTAAAAAATATAAGGATAAAAATTGAACCTAAAAATAAATATATGATTTAAAATATCTAACAATACATTAATAATAATTGGACACACTTATTTTAAAAGTGGATTTTAAAAGTGGAGTATTTTGTCATATTAATGTTTTATATTTATATACAAGTCAGTAACATTTCTCATTAATTGATAAAACAAAAACTTGCGTGCTCAATGACTCCCTCACTTCATAATTTTTCCTCGTGGTTTTTGAATGTATTTGTGACGTCAAAATTACTCAAAATCGTGTCCACTGCGCATAATGTTCTCAGAAAGTATTGTAACACTATAATACCTAGGTTTTTTTATGACACGAAAATCATAAAATTAATGACGACATTAAGTTAACATCATAAAAAGTAAGTCAAGATCAAATTTAATTAATTTAGTAAAAACATATACTTTTAAACCTTAAGCAGAAAATGGTAAATTCTCAATAATATTTAAGAGAAAATTTTAGTTTAGTATAATATTTAAGTTTATAATTCACTTGAAGTTTTAAATCCTTTTCATCTTTAAAGCAAATTTCTTAGAAGTGTCAATTTGAATAATAATTTTGTTTCTTTAAATAAATTATCAACTGATGAGCTTTAAAGAAATATGTTTTTAAAGTTATGTTTCAAGTTATACATTATATATTACAAGAAATAATAAACTTGTAAAACCAGATGCTTGTAAAAGTTAATAAATATATAACTTTAATTCGTGTTTGACATTATTTTAGATTTATTAATCGATTAAATGGAAACATTTTTATCTGTGACACTATAAAAGATTAGACTGTAGTTTCTTGGAATAAATAGCCATGATTCATATTTAAATACCACAAATATTTATAATGTTATTCTATATGAATGTGTTTCCAAAAAGTCTTAATAAAATTATATAAAACCAAAAGAACTATTTTGTTTATATACATATATACATATATACAGTATATATATATATGCATATTTAAGAAAATGAATATTTGTTTTTCTTGTGTTAAATTTGAAGTTATTTTATGTTGTATAAATGTTTGCTATATACCAGTGGCAAAAACGTATGTGTGGTCTCAAAGGAAAAATTTGCCGTGTGTCTTATAATATTTTAGCTACTACTTGCTGTTGCTTACATACCAACCTCAAATTGTGATATTTTATTTGAAAAACATGTAAAATCCCTACAGGCTTCAAAATGAAAATATTCTCTTACTTGCTGAAATGTTTTACTAAAAAAAAAAAAAAAAAAAAAAAAAACTTATTTTATTATATAATTCCAAGAGCTAACATCTATAATATATATATATATACCCCCACACACAATTTTTATGATATTAAAACCGTTAGCTTTCATACTTTTCATTTTTGTTAAAGTCATTTTTTTAATAATTAAATTTAACTTCTTCTTCTTCTTCTTCTTCTTCTTCTTTTTTTTTTTTTTTTTCTTTCAGGATTACCCAGTATGAATGTAAGGTTTATTTTTCATATTCTTCAAACAGATTTGTTTTACAAGTTTGCTCTTCTTCATTTATAATGCATTATTACCCTCAAACTATCAATTTTTTTCTTCTAAAACGTAAACTATAAGGAAGTATAACATATTATCGTGCACTGCTTGCAAAGATATACTAAAATTTTGAGATTAATAAACTCAAATAAATAAATAAATAAATTAAACAATTGTTTCAATAACGGCCAAAAATATAAAAATTACATTCAAAACATTCGTGTACCCTTAATTTATTCTTTCCTTCTTCTTTTTTTACACATAAAATATTTTAAAATAGAGCCATATATTCAAAAATAGGTCAACTTTTTATTAAACTGCATCCGAGAGTGTCTCCTGATATTTTGAAAGTAAATTTATTCCTATCTTTCTTCCTATTCAATCCCCCCTCAATACATATTGCTTGCATAGAGATTTAAAGAAACGATTGGTTACTTCTTAATATTTATATAGGATATTCGTGCTTGCAAGCCCTCCAGGAAAATTGTATGTAACAACGATGAGTTGTAGAGGGGACGTAAATATTACCTATGCTATTTTTACTAACTTTTTTTTTTCTTTTATATTTTAAATAGCAAAACTAGCTTTTTCCTCTACGACTTTGAGATGGCTTATGCAATATAATGTAGTAAAAATATAGTATAAGCGTCTGGTTTTGAAAACATCATTGTATATGGGTTTATCATCGCAAACTGGTAGAGGAAGCTGTGACTTTTTTTTCCCCTTCTTCTTCTCCTTTTCAATTTATATTTCCATATATACATATACATACAATATAAGGAAGAACCAAAACCATACAATATGGTCTTGCCTTCAGTCTATATAATCCTTCGCATCACAGATTTCATCTCGTAGACGTGCTTGTGATTCTCTATCTGATATACAATACACGCAAAGATATTGAGAAAATAGAATAAAAATCATAACAAATTTTATATTAATAACACTATTGAAAAATCTACGTTATGAAATGCGTGTGTTGAATATTACTTCATACTTCTCTTGTTTATATAACTATTACTTTATCGAAACAAATTTTCTCTCCAATAAACTGAACAGCAATTTTTTTATATATAATAAATTCTTATGGATACTTTTTTTAAAAACTTTTTACAAAATTAATTTGAAGAGAGAGAGAGAGAGAGAGAGAGAGAGAGAGAGAGAGAGAGAGAGAGAGAGAGAGAGAGAGAGAGAGAGAGAGAGAGAGAGAGAGAGAGAGAGAGAGAGAGAGAGAGAGAGAGAGAAATTAGCTTTATTATAATTTTTAAACAAGTATTTTTAATAACAATGAAATCAATAATATAATGGAAAATTGTAAAATAAAATATTTCAACATTTTATATTGTATAAATCCAAGTTCTAATACAAATTAGAAGTTTGTTTATTATTAAATATTTACAAAGACGTCAAAAGGATATAAATCTATACTTAAAGGAAAAAGGACGTTTTAATATTAGTTAGAAGTTATAATAAAGTATAAAATAAAAGATTATTAACAATTTTATTTTCAAGTTTTAATAACGTAAAGCCACAATAAAATATTTTACTTCCATTTCAAACAAAAACACTTTGCATCGGAGAAAAGCAATTTACTTCAAAAGAAAGAAAATAATAATGAAGAAAACAGCTTATATTAAAATAATAATTATTAATTAAACATTTCCATATTTCTAAAAAGTTACTATTCATATAATTTTGTTGAAGAAAAAAAAAATAAAAAAATATCTTCTTGTAAGTAAATATGAATTCATTTCAATTGCAATGTAATAGAAATATAATAATATTATCTTTCTCCATATGCTGTGTACACACATTGTTGAGAAGTTATTTGTGCTCTCTAAATTTCTCAATTTTCAGATAAGTGTTAGCCAGGGCAGTATACGTATTATATACGATAGTGAGCTGCTGACCTGCCTGCTTGCTCTAGAGAGCAGGAAATCTATTATCACGTTGGACCTGCTGCTTGTAAACTCAGCCTAGAAGACCCTTATACATAGTTCCTGTGAATGCACTCTATTATACAAAGAGGAAGTATAGCATTTATCTTGCAAGTCCAGAGAGGACAAGAATTGCATGTTCCAAAGAGAGACACACATACTCAACTTAAATGACATAACTACTCTTTCTTTGTACTAGACGACCTATTTTCAATTATATGTAACATGTAGATAACACTAACAATGTATGATATTTGTAATTGTACTAAAGTTAGGATTAATCAGAAAATAAAAGTATATTCGTAATTTTATCGTTACAACAAAGGAACACGTTTCTATACTCGACTGAAAGAAACTCAGTCGATTTAAATCGGGCATGCCTAAAGTATCGCCCATTGTCACATTTGAGGAGAAGGGGGCGGCTGGGCGATACCGTAAAAGGTCGAACGGCAGGTAACTCAGGTTTTTTGAGTCAAATATACATCCATCTTATACTCAGAACTCAATAGCAAAATAATAATGCTAAAAAAAATTGTAAATCGTGCTACTTTAAAACCAAAGATTCTAAAAGAGCATTCTTTGTAAATTTAAAAGCCAATATTTAATATTTTCACATAAGAACTGCTGTTGAATAAAAGTCATATTTATGTAGCATCAATCGATAGAGTAATTGTGCATCATCTAAGCAGAGGAAAAATTATTTGAGTTAATCAAGAACTACTCTATTTTGAACTTAAATTTCTGCCCTACATGTTTTATAATCTTAGTTCTGTACTCCTGATATAAAACATGGAGGGCAAAAAGTTTAAGTTCAAAATAGATTATTTCTTCTGTATGTTGTACATCAATATTAGCTACTTTAATTATTATGTGTTTTTATCATTCCAAAATACATTATATGCTAAGTTTGTAATTTTTAACCAGTAAAGCATTTTCATAAGATGCACAAAGAAGTGTTTAAGTTAGAGAGCGTACTCGAGACTAACAGTAAGTAAGTATAAGAACAGAGAAAAGTGCTTAGGATGACGGACGTCTTAGCTACGTGCTTTGAAGCATAAATAACTCTGTGTGTAAACGAGAGTGAAAAGAAAACGGTGTTTTAATTATTATAAAAAGAAGTAAGACTTTTTTTTCCCTACTTCTTCCTTTTTTTTTTTTTTTTTTTTTAACTTTTACAACAGGCTTGTATAGTGGCACATTAAGCTCCATAAGTGGTAACAAATGACCAAGCTAAGTTACAACCTCAAGAAAACAGTAAAACGCTCTTTATTTTCTTAAATAAATAGTTCGTATGTGATGTTATGTATACAACGTATATACAACAAACAAAGGTTTCTAGTTTTTACATTTTATGTTTCACGCTTTTTTTTTTTTTTTTTTTTTTTTTTATGTCACACATTTTTAGCATCAAATAAATACACAGCAAAACAATAAATATAAAATATTACACTTGAAAAGTGAAGTAAAAGAGAAAATTGCTTATTTTAAAATTCTCATTATATTCAAGTGTGATATAAAGTGCTTTTTTAATACAAAGTCTCTTTGCATGAGACAATTTTTTTATTTGTGTGTATGACAAATGGTTGGAGCGTAAATGTTACTCATGAGCAATAAGCTTTTTGTTTATTCTCTACTTTTTCATGTTTTTTTTTTTTTTTTTTTGTTGTTGTTGTTGTTGCTGTTTTTCTACCTTTCTAGTTTTTTATATTTAAAGCCACAACAAATCACATCAATGTACTTGAAAAAAATTATAAAACAAGGAACAAGAAAGAATCACATAGAAGAAAGCAGAGGACGAAAAAGCAGTCGTATATATAAATATAATATAATATATATAAATTTATATCTTCGTGTAGAGTGCTATAAAGAGAGAAGAGCAAAGGAAATGTCATTTTTGCGACCTCTTTCAATAAATTCTTGATATTTTATTTTTAAACGCTTAAAAGTGTTCTTAAGCTTTTTTTTTAATCAATTCAAGAAATAAATCAATAATTTTGTTAAGTTATTCAAATAAAAGTTTATGTATTTTTAAAAGCAGCTTATAATACTTTCATATAATATGAAAAGAATATTAAAAAGAAAAAGGGAGAGATTTGTTTAGGAGTAAAAATCCTTTAAAAATCAACAGTTACTGAAAAGAAAAAAATAAAATATTACTTTTAATTTTAAAATAGAAACGGAAGCAAACTAATTTTCCCTATCTACAAAATTTAATAATAAAGTTTTGTTTGCAGTAATATGCAATATTAATATTTGGCATGTTTACTAAATTTTATACTAGAATGAAGAAAGATTTACTTGATAGATTTATTTTAAAACTAATAGATTACATTTTGAAAGTGACAGGTAATCAAAATATTCTGCTACTGAAATTTACTTTGATGTATCTAAGTTTTGTATCTTTTGATATAAATCTTCAATTAAACATCTAACTAACGTATACGATACGTACATACATACATACGTCTTTACTTTGTTTGTCAGTCTCAAGAAGCTATTCATTGACACTTCCATTCAATTTTCAATTCACGCATAATAACAACTTCATCTATTTACTAAAACTGATATTCTGTATGTTAAATTAGATTCTATATCATGTCATTTCACTTGATAAAATTTATCTTTTCATAGAATATATAACTTTCAAGAAGTTAAATTAATGAAAATGAAATTAAAATGTTATATAATGTATTAAAAGTTTTTCAAAACCTTAAAGTGTGCATCAGTTTTTTTATTCTCTCTCTCTCTCTCTCTCTCTCTTTACGCGTTAAATTTTATTTTCTATTTATTTGGTGTCTTAAAAGAATCCCTCTGAGACAAAGCTTGTTGACTTGAAATACAAGTAACTAAGTTAAAATAACTAGAATTTAGTATCAATGTATAAATATAAAATCCCCTTTATTTATATTTATTCTATTGTTGCTATAAATTCAAAATAAGTTAAAAAATATATAGAAAACTAAGTATAATTTCTATTTCATCGAATTATTAACGTTACGTTTATAAAGGTAAAAGAAATATAATATTAATAAAAAAAAATCTTTTTCTTGTAGCTTCAAAGTGCTTTTCCTCTTTCGCAGTTTTGTCAAAGCAATATTTTGAGAACACGTTGACAATAAGGAAAAATTTAATTAAGATGTCCCCAAGCAGTAGAAAAACGACCACTTTTTTTTTCTTTTTCTATTGCATAAATTGATACTATGAACGTCCTAAGGCTAAGATTTAATATAAGCAAACTGAACATATTCACAATATTTTTTCAAATAAATTTGGAGCTAAATATATTGTTCTATTTCATTCTAAAATATATATGCCTGGAGACTTTGTATTAAAATGTATTAAATAACAATTGATGAAAATAACTAAGGTAGTTTCAAATATTTTGTTATGTAATGAATCAAATATTCTGATTTTGGTTTTCTGTTGGGAATTTGTAATTTCACTCTTAATTATTCATTGCTATTTCTTCAATAACTGAATGCTCGAAATGAGGTACTTATTTAATTATTATTTTTGTTTATTAAAAACAAAATATGTATGAATGCTTAACATACACCAGAAGATTTTAATTAAAATATTTAAAATTTTAGTAGCAAGTAATAATAATAACAATAAAAAATAGTAGCTATATTTTTTTCTAGTTGCTCTCTCTCTCTCTCTCTCTCTCTCTCTCTCTCTCTCTCTCTCTCTCTCTCTCTCTCTCTCTCTTGCTCTCTTGTTTGTATCACAATCAATACAAATCTAACACATTACTTCACATTAGTATAATATAGATGTTATACACTTATTTTGTCGTGTTATATTCAGGCATTCTATATACTCGAGTTTTCATCTTAATTATAGCACTAACTAAGAATTGGTATATTTTGTGGCTCAGGAATGCATTTTAAATTGATTTATACATCTTGCACGTATAAGAAGTGTCACAACTAAAATTCTTTGCATAAAAAAACTCAATAAAATGCGGATTTGAGTTAAAAAAAGAATTCTCTCTCTCTCTCTCTCTCTCGATGAATGTTAAATTTAAAATTGATTAAAAGCACTAAAGAGGCTACGCTGCTATTATCGTAAATCTTTATAAATCATTCCACCTCCGTAGATTCCTTCATTCTTATAGGAATCGTCTTCTTCGACGTGCAAACTTAATTCTACTGCTGCAAGGGAGAGAGAGAGAGAGAGAGAGAGAGAGAGAGAGTCAGCTTCTCTTCTCGCTCCAGCAATAACATTGTATTCCATGCAAATGCGATAGAAGCTTATAAATGACGAAATACCTTCTTAATCAAATATACGCACGTATAAAGTATTTTATTTGAGAAAATTCGTTAAGTAGACTAAATTTAATTTTATTTTATACTGCCAACAAAGATTTTATATATATATATATATATATATATATATATATATATATATATATATATATATATATATATATATATATATATATATATATATATATATATATATATATATATATATATATATATATATATATATATATATATATATATATATATATATATATATACATATATATATATATATATACTTTACTTTACATGTTGTTTTTAATTAACTATAAGTTCAAAGCTACTTTTTATAAGGATATCCGATATTTTCGTATTATAAAATTATCGATACTTTAGAAAAGCACTTCATTAAATTTACTATTTAAAGAGAAATTACTAAAAAAAATTGGAATAAACAATGTTTTGAAAAACTTGTAAAGCATTATTACAAAAAAAAGCAAAACCAAAAATGATTTTTTAAAAATAAAATAAAGAGGAAAAATTTTACATGCATGCTTCAATTTTACTTTTATTTAAATATTTTAAAACAACATTTTTTTTAATCTATAGTTTTTATTGTTACTCCATCTAAATGTTTGGGTCAGTAACTTTACTCATATGTGAATAAATGTTCATTTTCCGCTCAATGTCAGTTTCGATTATAAAAAGTAACTGTTGGGGGAAAAAAAAAAACATTCATTTATTTATTTACATTGAAGTTGGCCAATGTATAAACAATACGTGTCACTTAATGCCAAAGCCTTTATTTTATACATATGACACTAAACACAAACAACGTTATTTTTTTATATTTTTTTTATCTATCCTGCGACGTTTTATTCCTCAAAATAATATTCGTTTCCTATTGTAAAAAGTCAATAGAAAAAAAAAAAAAAAAAAAAAAAAAAAAAAAAAAAAAAACTATAGTTTTTTATTGTTTATGTATTCATGATACATTACTTTGTACGAAATAGTTTATGTTCTTTTATGACAATGTAAAAATGTTTCAATTTTGTATCTATTTGAACATTATTGCCATGGTATTCTTATTTATTGATAAATAAAAAATTAAAAAATACTTGCGTTATTTTGTTGCCATGCTTATTCAGTGTATATGCCAAAATTTATTTTTTTATATATAATGTTCTGACTTTATTTTATTGCAGCAAACAAAATTATATAAAACGTAGTTTATAATGTTTTTTATATATCAATTATGGAAGTCAATAATTTTTAATAATTCTCTTATCAAGGTCAATTTTTTTTTAAAGTCCTTGAAATAATAAAAATACTATAAACTTAGTTCTTTTGTATACTATATCAAAATTATAATGTATAATTTTCTTATTTATAAAAATAATATTAATAAATAATATACTACGAATTACTATTATTTAAGTTTTTATTATTATTATTTTTTTTTTTAAAGAGAACTAAAAATCGATGTAATATTTTATAGTATTTTTGTTATGTATAAGCTAAACCAGGTTTCTTAGTATCTTGTAGAAATAGCCTATAGCTCTTATGTGGTGTAATAGCTTTTGTGAAGGAGCGTATAATATTGGTTCCTAGCTTCTTTATATATGGTTATTACAATATATAGCTAGGGTGGTCTTGAGGTAATAACGCGAAACATAGAGAGAGAGAGAGAGAGAGAGAGAGAGAGAGAGAGAGAGAGAGAGAGAGAGAGAGAGAGAGAGAGAGAGAGAGAGAGAGAGAGAGAATAATGGGGTCGTCACCTACAGACTGCGGGACTTTTTTTCTACCACTCGGCTGCCTCAATGTGATCTGATAAATCCATCATCAAATTTGATGTCACTCTACTAAAAAAATAAATAATATCATTAGAAAGGACAAGAAAGGAATTTCTCTTTTTATTCTGGTTTACATAAACGCGTACTTGCTATGCCTGTGTAAATAATATTATTTAATTAAATTAAAGAGGATAATAAAATGTAAATTGATACCACTTAAAAACTGTCATTTCTTTTAGAAAGAGATCGACATTGAAGTTATCGCATTGCGGAAAAAGAAACTAAATTGTTCATTTTTGTAACTTAATAATCTGGCATATCTGTAGCAATTTCACTGCAAATTTTTCATTTAAATTTACTGTCTTAGAGTAAACTTAGTTTGAATGAAGTAATTATAAGTAGATTTTTTTCAACAAGAGTTGGTCAGAATAAATTTTTATAACAGACTGATATACGTATATTATGTAACACTGGCTATGCATTTGATACAGTAGCGCACAGATGACGGAAGATTTATAGTCAAAGTCTCAAAAACTTACATTTATATACATAATATATTAATAGACTTTGCTGCAAAACGATATCATGTAATAAGTTGATTGCAAAATGTCAAAACTGGTCACTAAAACGGACATATGCGTATGATTTTCCAAAGCTTGCTATTAGGTTATTGATTGTTACTTAAAAGTAGTAATTAGAATGATTTATGTATTTAATACGTGAAAGCTTGTATTAACCTCGTGCCATGTTGTATAAGAGCCTTTTGTATGCTTCAATAATTTTAATTTTATCGATTGTGTAACTGTGTAAATTAATTTTCTTAATGTATAACACTTTACAAAATTGTTAATATATTTTGTGTTATCTACAGCTAAATATTTCAATTTGATTCAAGCAAAAACTTGACTAATTTTGTGTAAATAAAATATTAACATGAAAACTTCCATTTAATTGCTTTAATCATTCGTAAAAACAAGGAGAAGCCAAATAAACAGTAATAAGACTATAAGATTAATGGAACACGCACACACTAATTCATGGGATTTTGAAGGGAAATTTGATGAAATACACGTTCAAAAATATTTAAAACTTTTATATAATTAATTATCCGTATAATATTTAATATCCAGGTAGTATTAAAAAAAATTGAAATATTTTCAAACACTGAATAGGAATATAAATTAAGTTAAATTCCACATGAGAAATAAATTTTATTTTAAAGTTTTTTTTCTCCCTTTTATTTCTTTTATAATATATGTTTTTAGTCTCTCCTCTTATTCCACTCATGTTTTATTTTGTGAGAATGAAGTTAAAGTAATATGCGAGTGATATGCTTCACAGTTTGCAACTATAGAGCGCATCAGGAATTCCAGACTGTGTTTCAATCAAGCTACTAGACACGTGGATGTAGAAGTAAGGGTGACGAAATAAAATACAATTCAACTTACAAAGTAACATAAAAATATGAGTGCATAACTTTATTTTTTATTTAGGACAGTAGAAAAAAAATAATGCAAGGGCATTTTACTGTGTGCAACAATATAATACAACAAGCAGAATGTATAATAATATTTCAAAGTTTTAGTATTATTGTTCTTTTTTTTATTTGCAAATCTTTGTAATAAATTTCAAAGAACACGTGTCGTATCTTGTGCAACATAACAACAATGTAATAAGTTTGTTGTGCATATGCAATAATAATAAATAAAATTATGCATTATATTATATAGGCAAGAATGCACTATCATTATTATTGCAATAATATATTTTAACAATGATTTATGAATATAAGTATTTAATACTTAGAAAATAACAATTTCAATTCATATTATATTAGATTTTCATTATAATGTTATAAGGATAATTATTATATTATTTATTTATTTTGGTTTTGAAGTATTATTATGTAGTATTAAATCTTTTAGGTTTCTCTTTTATAACAATCATAACAAGTATAGAATATAAAATCTTCACAGTAAAACAAAGTTAAAATTAATATCTCTAAATGTTATTATTTTACACATTTCAGTAGAATAATTTCAATTTATTACTCACGTTAGAGTATTATATTATGATATATAAACCATCAAAACTAAAACACGCTAAAATATTTCTGTATAGTAAATGTTAACGAAAAAAAAAATCTCTTTAACAACTTTAATAAAAATACCTTATAGACGTAAAAAAGTTTACTATTTTTGTAATATATTTTTTGAAGTTGGTAAATAAATGATACATTAAAAGTTATACGATGATAAATATGCGATGATGGTGGTATAATCAAAAATCATCTTTAGTATGAGACATATTGAAAGTTTTTTATTGTTACACATAACGAGTTAAGTTATAAGTTTAACGTTACTTAAGTTTGAGCTTTAAAGTAGCTGTTAAATTACACATTTATGTAAATGTTGTGTGTTTTGTTTTCACTGAGTATAAGAGAGTGATGGCCGCAAGTGGGTGCTTGCTAATGGACATTCACGTTACAAAAGAGGGAAAGAAAGGGGAAAACTGATGGAGAAACGCCTCTGTTTTGTAGTTGTTTTTTTTCCTCTCTCTCTCTCTCTCTCTTTTTTCTTTTTCTACGCAGCAGTGACAATGAAGTACATAACATTAAAAAAAAGAAAAGCTTTTTATACTATAAAATAAAATTTAATACAATATTATTATATAAACATATATCATCAAAATATGATATCATAAGGAGGAAACTTTTTCAACCGATAGAAATTAAATAATAATATAAAGTTTATCTTTGAAAAGCTTTGATAAAATAAAAATCTTGTTCTTTTGCTACGTCAAGAAGGAAGTATAGAATCAAGAGAGAGGTAAACTAAATTACGCTCCACAACTTCATTGTGTATCGCAAAGTTGGTGATTTTTTTTTCTACCTAAGTATCTACGTTACGATTTTTATGTACGGTGGTTATGGTAGCGTTGACTCAGCAGATTTTCGTTTCTTTCTAACTTGATAGGATTATTGTACATTTTCTTTATGTTGTTACCTTATTTCAAGTATCTCAAATAAATAAATAAAAATCTTTTTTTTTTTCTTCCTCCTGTTTCTTTCTTTCCATCTTACACATCAAAAACCGATACTAAAACTCAATTTCTTTCAAATATGTCTCTTACTATGGTTCAAGAGTATTTCTTACGTATAATATAATAAATACTTTATAGTATATCATATCAAGCGTTTCAACACACATACGCGTTCTATATGTTAGAAAGTTATTGGAAGAAATTCTTGTGAAAATATCTGTAAAGTGTTTAAAGTTTCTCGCTGTAAGCTAAAATCCAGTAAGGGAGAAAGAATGAAAGTAAAAGAGGGAGTGTTAGAAAGAGAAAGATTTTTGTCATACAAAACGTCAAAGAATCGAAATTAAGTCTTTCAGATATTCAAGACGCGGCACTTTCAAGTATAGAAATTTTGAAGAAGCATAATATTATTTTATGTCTGGTATAAAGAGAGGAAGAAGAATTTTTATGTCCCCTAAAACATTTTATTAAGGGCGCTCACTATACGTAAGGAAGAGGAAAAAAAATGAAATGGGCACTTGAAACTTCTCCCTTTTTTATATTTAAATGTTGTATTACTAAATGGAAAGGTCGGGGTTGACATAATTTTGAATAAAAACTTAAGCTGATTACATTTTATTTCATAAGTTTAAAAAAATACATGAAGGAGAGAGGAGAAATAAAAAAATAAAAAAAAAAATATAAAAAAAAAATGAAAGGAGAAAAGTTTGATATTTATTGACCATTAAATAAAACAATGACATGTAACCACTAATAAAATTACAGACAATTTTGCATATGATTTTATTTATACACAAAGATGAGAGAATGATAAACATTAAAATATGGACAATAACGAAACATTAAAGTAATAAAGTAATAAATATGTAAATTATATCGTTTAAAATAATATTATATGAATAATGTATTATATTCAGTTTATATTTACGCTTGTCCTATCTTGTCGTCACAGTTTCTTTTCCAAGTGAGATAACGTTGTTGTTATATAAATATATAATGTGTATTTAAATTAAATGCCTCATTAACGTTCCAATTTCAAAGATAAAACAAATATAATATTATATTTCAATTGAATTTACAGTAGCATTGAATTTCAAAGATACAAAAATAGATTTCATCCTCTGGAATTTAAGATTGATCTTTGGTGAAGTGTTCTCGCAGAGAATTGTACAATTTTTTTTCTTTATCTAGTTTTGCACAGATGACAGTGAAGTAGAAATAGAAGGGAAAAAAAGAGATGGAGAGAGAGAGAGAGAGAGAGAGAGAGAGAGAGAGAGAGAGAGAAGGCAGAGACCACTCAAGTGCAGGCAACTTGGCAGATTTTGTACTTATCTTTTGTCGTCACAGAGTACAATAATCTTCTTGCCAGATATAAATGTTTCTATCTCACAAACTACAATTCACAAGCTAGTTGTATGCGAGTTAAATGTTCGCTTTTTAGAGAAAATCTCTCTCTCTCTCTCTCTCTCTCTCTCTCTCTCTCTCTCTCTCTCTCACACACACACACACACATTTATATTTTGAACAATAGTATACGATCGAAATGCATAAAAATTTATCTAACTTTGAACATATTCTTTCACATTTAAAAATATAACACATTCAAATTTATGTGGGAAAAATCTTCTTTCTTTCTTTCTTTTCTTTTATTTTCTTTTTTCTTTTTTATTTATTTTTTTTTTAATCAAAATTATTCTTTTATAAATGCTTCAATTTTTTTAAGAACATATTTTCTTGTATCTAACTTTCTCAAAAAAAAAAAAAAAAAAAAAAAAAAAGTCATTGCGTGTGTGCTTTGATGAAAAAATTCACTTGGATGTGGAATGAGTAATTCATATGACAATGTATGTCGGCTGAGAGTTTAAGCTTCGTACCACCAAATTTTTGGTTTGTGACTTTCACCTCTATATAAGGAAGAAATAAGGCTCATGATTGCATTTATTTTTCTAGAGATATGACACTGAAACTCTCAGCCAACGCTTTGTTCTTTTCGTGCTTTTAAAAAGTTTTGTAATTTTATAAAGAAAGAGAAGAATTGACAGGCAATGAATATATATATTTATATATATATTTCATAATATGAAAACTTCTTTTATTTTTATTCTTTTCAAGACTATGATAATATCGATTGCATATATCTTCAAGTTTGAAATGTACACTTTGGCTTGTACAGCCAAGTTTTTTTTTTTTTTTTTTTTTTTTTTTTTTTTTTTTTTTACCTTTCCCCCCAGTTGCTTGGAAAGTACGCTCTTTTGTGTATATAACACATAAGCTCCTCTATACTTCCTATTATTATTTTTTGTTAGTAACACATTTCACAACACAAAAACAAAAGAAACATTTATTTTCTACATAAAAACTCATTTCAAATGTGAATGTTGTTTTTTCTGCGCTCTAGATTTTTAAAGTAGGATAAATGATTCCATTGTTGACAAAACATTTGGAAAAAAAAGCAGATTTTTTTTGATAATAATTTTTATAAAGTATGAAAAAAAGAAAAAAGTTGTATAAGCACCATCAGTAGATACATACATAACTTTACATTTAATCTCTTTAGTTTTTTAATTACGCCAAGAACATGGACGAAAAAAAAAACTTTATGAATTGTAAAGAAAATTCAGGTGTCTTTGAAATACGTAAGCTTTCTCTCTCTCTCTCTCTCTCTCTCTCTCTCATTTCTCTCTCCTTTTGTTCTACATAAAAAACGATATAAAAGTAAATACTTTTGTCTTTTAAGCACACAAACGAAACTTACGTTATTACACTATTCTGTATAAAGAAAAGTCGAAGTTTTTATTATTTTTTTTCTTTTTCTTTTCTTTTAGCATATTTTCTTTCATTTTAATATATATGTATTTTTTACTCACTTAAGATATATATATATATATATATATATATATATATATATATATATATATATATATATATATATATATATATATATATATATATATATATATATATATATTAGGAAATTAAGTTATAAAATGTTGTTTTAAAGCAAATAAATTATCAAACGTAGTGAGTTGTTTTAATGAAATGTTTGTATTTATGCAAATGTTTATGTAACGTCTGAAGGGATGCTTAAAGGTGATTAATTTCGTCTGCTTGCTCACAGAGAAGATGGAAGAAATCTCTCATCTTTTGCAAACTACAAGAAATTGAGACGTAATGAGAAAGAAAAGACCTTTTTACTCCTACTTGATAAACTGATCGATTATCTATTTCGAAAAAAAAAAAAAAGAAAAAAAAAGCTTATTAGATCTGATTCAGAGTTCTTGAAACTTTTCCTTTGATTCATGCTATGTTATGTTCGTTACAATTTCAAGTATTTCAACGTTTGTTCCTACAGTAGTCTATATTGTATGACTGGCTGATATAATTTACTGAAAATTCGTCCATATACTGTATTTCTAAACAAAAAATATAGACCGATTGTTTTTTATTTAATATCTAACAAAAAATTAGAGGTTTCTTGCTTAATTTTCTAAAATTATGGTATTTAGAATTGTTAAAAAAATATCATAAATGTTAGTAAATATACTAAAAAATATTTTGATAGCATGCATTTTTATTTACCATGTTATTAAGTGCTTTATCAGAACATATATATTTAAAAAATTTAAAAATAAATTTACCATCTGTAAACCTCATACAATAGTGAATAGCAGCTATTTACATACAAAGTAACGTTTTCAAGTTGTGTTGCTTGCTAGTGACAGTGATTGTTAGAATGAAGTAAAAGATATGAATTCAAAAGTTTCTTTTTATACATATCGTATATAGCAATGCTTGACGAGAAAAGCAACAATGAAAAGCAGTTTACGGTAAAATGCGTCGAAGATTGTATATGAATTGTGCGAGTTGGCAAAAAGGAAATATATCTGAAAGATGATATTCTTGCTAGTCAGCGAGAGAAGAAGATTATCCTCTCTAGCTCTAATACAATTTGCCTGCAGCTCTCTCTCTCTCTCTCTCTCTCCACCCCCATGATTCTATCAACATCAGTCCTAGACACCGCACAGTGGCCGCAAGATACGACCAGAGGTATCCGCGAGGCATCTTTCTTCAGTCAGCAATATCTGCACTCTCTTATCTCATATTTACTAACTCTTCAACTCCAAATCTACCCACGTTCCTTTCTAAAACTTAATTTACAATTTTTTGTGTGTATACAATATATCGTGCTGATTTTTTTTCTTTCCTAATGTTACTCAAATTTATGAACTACCTCAAACATTTTTTTCAGTGTCACAATTAATTATTAGAACTGTTAAGTCTTGGTCAAATGAAGCAATAATATTGCTCTAAATGTAAATGTATTGATGACATTTGCATTGTTGTTACACATTAAAAATATTGTTACATTGTGTAAATATGCCTTAAAATAGAATAATTCATATTTCTGTTTCTTTGATACTTCAACACCATTATAATGTGTCTCATTATTATTCACCACAGATTTGCATTATAAAATCAAACTAAAAAAAAAAAAAAAAAAAAAAAAAAAACTGAACTTATTATTTATAAACTATATAAAACTGCAAACAGTAGTTATATACCTTACTCTTTACCACAATGATCATTATATATGTAAGAAGAAAACTAAGATGAAAGTTTAGATTTTATATTTCTATCAATTTATAACTATAATCCAGGTGACACTTCAACTATAATATAGATGCAAAGAAAAGATTATTATTCTCAATAATGGAACTTCTTGTATATAAAGTTTAAAGAAGTATGAATGACGTGGTATAATATTTCTAAGTGCAGAATCAATCTTGGAATAGTCATCTTTAAATGATTGATGAATAAAACTTTGACGCATATATGACATATTTAAAAAAAAAATACATTTCTGGTGTATCATTAAAAAAGAGAGAGAGAGAGAGAGAGAGAATATAAGATCAATATAACATCAATATCTATTAATCTAATATTTAATCGGTATATTGTTCAATTTCCGTTGACTTTAGCTCATGGTTTAGTTAAAATCCCCACATTGTTGACATTATGACGCTATTGTGCTTAATGATGGATAACACTTTGATAACGTAATATGATGCGTTGTAGTTACATTTTAGTACAAGGTTAGAAATTGTTATTATTATTTGCAATGTAATGCTAAAGATTATCTATAATTATCGTACTTAAAATTAGATTAAAAAAAATAATAATAATACATGAGTGTAGTTTCAGTTTAATGAATCGGATAATGTAGGAAATTGAACTTTTATGATATTGCAACAAACAAATGAACAGTACCTGCAGGGTATCATTATTTTTATTTTTATTTTTTTGTAATACAGTTTATCTTGCTGCATTTTGCATATTATGATAATTAAAAATGGATATAATTAAAAGATAAAGAGTTAATTGCAAACACATTTGTATAATGTATATATATATATATATATATATATATATATATATATATATATATATATATATATATATATATATATATATATATATATATATATATATATATATATATATATATATATATATATATATATTACGTTCTATATTATGGAGAGTATTGTGACACCTCATTGTTATGCGTTGTTATAAAATTGAATGTTAATATGATGATATTAAATGGTTATATTATCAGGTCTGTCAATGGCTATAATGGACTACCGTTTCACCTTAAAGAATGTAAACCAACGCATTTTAAAGAACTAAATTTGAATTATTTGATTGAACAAATTACTATTTTATAGTATGTTTATAATGACTATAGCTTTGCTGTATACTTAGATGCATGAGTGCCACATAGTATAATCTATGCTGTGTGGTCGTGGACTTTTCTTGCAACCTTTCTACTAACCAAACTTAGTATTGTTATTTTTATATCCATTTTTATTATTATTTTGTTACTGTTTATGTATGTTTTTAATATGGTGCATGGAAATAAATAAATATATGATTTTAATAAAAAATAATAAGGGTTAAAATTGCAACAACAGCAACAAAAGTAAGTATAAAGCTGTAAGTGCGTATATAAAACAAAGTTTTTTTTTTTAAACAATCAATGAAATGGTTATGTTTATATATCAAAGAATCAAGATACAGTAAAAACATAATACTCACAATAATACCACATAATACCATTTAAATCTCACTTTTGTGTCTAATCTGGATTTCAAAAGACAGTGCATTTGTCAAGCAAACTTCTTTTGAAATACTATATTTATTTCACTAAATTACTGCAAATTTACACGAGTAGTTTAAGTTTTTTTTACACTAAATAAACTTCTCTTTTTTTTCCCCCAAGAAATAATTTTAAGCTTTAAAACATTATACATATTATTTGTACATTTGTATATTGAAATTGAAAACATTATTCTTGACCAAGTGTATGAATGTATTATCAATATTAAAACATAACTTCATTATTTATTAAATTTTAGCTCATGAAAATCGCAGTTAATATTTCTTAAGTATGAGAATAAATGAAATGATATGACATAAGTGAAGTATTAATATCACGTTCAATCATGTATGATATAAATATGTCTATGTTTATTACAATGCAATATATATCATAGAGGGTTTACTATACTTTGTCTTTAGTACTTAACAACTTATTGAGTCAATTAAATATGATACAATTATAAAATATCAAAGTTAACTTAAGGTGTTTATCAAATACATGGATAATATATACAAAGAGTCTCAACTCATATTTAATGTATTTTGTTGTTATCACTATGAGTGTGTTTATATTCCCTTGCTGATCATAAATAGATATGATAATATTATAATCATAAAATATAGAACGAGTATGTAACATAATCTACTTGCTTATAGATTATCATAACTGCAAACTATATTTGTTCAAAGTAGGTCGTAACAAATACTTATATGAAATGACGTAAAGCAACTATTTCTGTTTTACATTTTGTTAAAGGAATAGACCACAAGAAAACATTATAGCATTTATATCACAAAACATTTAATGAGATCTTACATAAATAACATTAGTTTGTCTCAAAACCCAACTGTAATACCGTAGCAGTGATCAGAAAAGTTTGATTTATGCAAACCGCATAACATTTTTATGCTAATTTTTGCCTGTTTCTGACGTCCAAAACCGGCATTGTCACGCAAATAGCATACGTTACAGTATTTTTACGCTCTCTTGTGGGGTCATATTTACAATCTAGTAAAAATTGTCATCAGTTTTGGAGATCCCATCTTGTGTTTAATCATTAAAAAGCACATGTAGTTTTATGTGGTCTATGCCTTTAACAGTAAAATGCAAAAATTGTATTTTAACAGCTTTATCATAGAATCATCCAAAATACAAAACTCTAAAATGAAATTACTTTTTAGACCAAGCTATTTAATGTGTATCGTATGCTCATAAAGGTCCACAGGTATATGGTATAAATCTAAAAATATGTTTTGAGTTCTTAAAAAGGTATAATATAATTGTAAGACTTAGATTTTAATTATTTATTCATTAATACAACAAATATTAATTAAAAACTAATCAAATCAAATTTTAATTTCAGTATTGTAAGTGCTCTTTTGATCATTTTTCATTATAACAAAAAGCTTATTTTTTTTCTAAACTCTAAGAAAAGATTTTTTGCAAGTAAAAAAAAAACTAGTTCAGTTCTTTTGTATGCAGTATAAGTAGCAATTTAATTACATACATTTATTATTACATAAAAAAAACAACTTAAAAACTTGCAATTGAAAAACTTTAACTTTAATTAATAATTAATTATATCAGGTCTACAAGACAAAGTAATAAAACCAATAAACAAAGAAGAAGCATTAACTTATATTGATTGCTTTTAATCAAGATTTTATTTATATTTTCTGCTTGTTTTATGCAAACGAAGTGCGGTGCTTTTATAATCCACAAGTTTGGTTGGGAAACCTAATCTTACAGCGTCGTTAAAGAGGCCTTATATATATATATATATATATATATATATATATATATATACTTCTTTAGATATTTTGCAAAGAAAATTCTAATTTTCTACATAGTTATGTGTTAAAATGTCTTTAGATTACTTAAATCCTTCTAAAGATTACAATGTAAAGTTAATACTTGTGCAATTTTTAGTATAGTATAATATTATACAGAAACATGTAGTAAAAATCCATTGTTCTATACGCTATTTTTTAATGCCTAACTTTAAAAAATTATATTCATCCATTATTCCAAAACTTTTTTTATGCTTTATTTTTATTCAGAACAAGAGTGAGAAAAAAAATATAAGGAAGAATGAAACAATATGCGGTTAGTACTTCTCACTCTTTCTCTTTCTTTCTTTTTAAGAATTTTATATTAAGGAATATTCTACAAGTAGCTTAATATTCTTTCCTATACGCCTGAAGCAGTAAAATTTATCAACTTATACAAACGTATTACGTTAAAGTTTCATGACTTTCGATTGTAGAAGAAGGGGGGGAAGGGGGAGTTCGTAAATATTGATGGTATGTATGGTAGTGAGTGAGTGGTGTAGTATAGTCTAAGGCAAAGAAATACAAAAGAGTTGTTATACGGCATGGTCTTAGTCTTATATGTTCTTGCTTGCTTGCGGCTGAAGAAAACGTTTCTCTGGGGACGTTGCCCGCCCGCCTCACCAGCCGTGCACACTCAGCACTCACAGTTAACATTGCCAGCTTGCTCTCTGTCTCTCTTACTCACTCTCCACACTGTCTGTCACGTGGATCCTTATAGCCACCCTGCCTGCACAATGTGCAACCCTTGCAGCAGCGTCATCGTGGGATACTCAAGTCTAAGACCCAGGAGGAGAGAGAGAGAGAGAGAGAGAGAGAGAGAGAGAGAGAGAGAGAGAGAGAGAGAGAGAGAGAGAGAGAGAGAGAGAGAGAGAGAGAGAGAGAGAGAGAGAGAGAGAGAATAAAAAAGAGGGAGTCAAAAACTTATAAAATATCAATTTCATTTTTTCCCAAAAATTCAAAATGTAACATCTGTTCCTATAAAGGTAAAGAATATTATATATTATGATTTTTTTTAAAAATCCCATAAAATACTATGTAAATGCAAAAAAAAAATAATAATACATTGACAATAATCGCAGACATACATTTATTTATATAAAATAAATTATAATTTATATAAAATGATTTCATTTAAGTAGAAAAGACTGAACTTTTGAGATTTCAATTTTTTTTATAAACGTTAAGTAAAAAGTAATTTAATTAAATATCAGTTCAAAACTTTAAAGAGTAGTAAAATGAAATTTAACTTGCATTAAAATAAGAACTATAAACTGCACTAGAAAAAGACTTTAAAAACACTTTTCTGAGAGTTAAAGAGGCTTTAAAAGTGTCACTTATGATGCTAGTTCTCTAACAACTTCGTACATACATATAGATAGAAAGAATATAACGTTCACGTCTCTGCAGCTCTATTATAAACTTCTCTTCAATTTTATGATAGTGCCACATCAGCTGACATTGCCATAAACTTACACACAGACACACACACACACACACACACACACACACACACACACACACACACACACACACACACACACACACACACACACACACACACACACACACACACATACCCCCCCCACACACAATATTGATATTTCATAGTGAAGACGATTTAAATGTAATTGAAATGTGACATTATCAATTAAAATAATTGTTAAGTATGGTAAAACATGAGTGAAAGAATTTAAAATTCTTTGTCATATATAACAGATGCTATAAAAATTTTAATCTGAAATGTCATATTTCACGATTTTTCAAGTTTTTTTTCTAATATTTTTTTTTTTAGTATTATACACTATAAATTATATTGTATTTATTGTTTATAAATTGTTTACACATTTTTATAAAAATATATTAGAAAACCATATATGTATAATATATTATATAAATATATATATACTGTATTACATATACATAAAAATATATATTTA